>SPJY01002502.1:1150537-1206350 GCA_005191435.1 Raddia distichophylla
AACAACGTGACTGTATTAGCTAATTACAAATTTAAGACGCTGGTTTTATGAATGCAGATGTTGTGATGAACACATACTCAATAATCCAATATACATTAGTATGCAAACTAGACAGCCAAACTGAGTAATCCAAGGTAGTTTGTTAATCACAAGGGTAAATAGCAACATTGAGAGGTAGTAAATTTCGTTGTTTTGGAATACACTATTACTATATATATTGAAATATTAGCAACACTACAAGGACATGAACTCCAAGTTGCGCACGGTATTCTGATCCCAGGACCCTTCCCATTTTCTAACAGAGATCTTGCTCTGGGTCAGCCCGCCCAACTCGCCTGCTTCCCACTTCTATTAGTCTCCTACTACACAGGATCTGCATGAACTTGTGGTTGTGTACCACTTATAGACCAAGCAAGAAAAGAAAATCAGGATCTGGGGAGAGAGACGATGCCCCAGGACACCAAAACTAGGGTTTTAGGACACAGGACGGCGGCGGCGAGGATGTGCGACGGGGAGGGGTCGAGGATGTGCACTGAGATTTCTAACCCGAAATCAAACACAGATGTCAGTACAATCGTCGCATTGACAAGAACAGCCACGAACCCTAATTTTGAAATCGACCGATTTCTCAAAGGGGAACCACAGATCTCAAACGAAATCAACACTACAAGTCAAAAGATTTTACCTCTTGAACACTTGGCGGTGGCCGCCAGGGTCGGACGATGAGTTCGCCGACGGTACGCTATCAGAAGACCGCGCCGTCGCCTCTGCCTCCCCGCGCCGCTCGCCTTCGTCGGTTCCAGCACCTGCCCGTGCGCCTCCGGCTCCCTGCTTCGCCTCCCCGACGGTACGCACACGTCGTTGCCGCCGCCGCCAGGAAACCTCCGATGTGCGGCGCGAATGGCTAGGGGGAGGGAGGAGAGAGGGGAAGAAGTCGATAGCGCGAGGCCGCGGTCACTGGAAATATCGCGTGTGTCGATGCCCTCCGCGAAAGCTAATCCCCAAATACCGTGCCTGCTGGACCGTGCCATTTCACGCTAAAGCACTGTGCTGCGTTATTAATCCATCGCTACAGTAAAATGGCGTGGCTGCTGGAGTTGCTCTAATCACTCCGCACGACCACAGAATGGCCGCATTCAAAAGTTGGAAACAAATGCTGACCATGTTTAATTAGCTAGGTGTGAAAAAAACACATAGACACAGTGCAAGGAATCAGGACTTGTCCAAGAAAGCTACGAAAGTGCATGGGGGCAAACAATAAGCCCCAAATGGAAGAAAAAAATCTGAGCTGAATGAAACACCAGCCACAAGCCATCCTGAGTGGATGGATTTTGATTGGAGGCAAAGGCAGCTGATTTTCTTGATCTTGCTAGTGGCTCCACCCTCTCTCTCTCTCCTCATCCTCTTCTCTCTCTCTCTCTCTCTCCTACCTTCCTTTTTATTCTCTCAATCTCTTCCTCTCTCCCTTCTCAGCCCCAGAATCAGCAGCTAGCCGTGCTCACTGCTCACTGCCATCATCGATCTCTGGGTAGCTAGTGGCTACCTTCCTGCTCAGTTAAGCTCAGTGCGCAGCTAGCCAGCAGCAGCAATGGCCTCCGCCGCCGCCGCCTTCTGGTCCACCCTCGCCACCTCCACAGCCACGGCGAGCCTGAGCGCGACGCCGGCCGGCGGCAGCGGCAGGGCGAGGTTCTCGTCATCAGCGCCGGCGGCGCGGAGGCGGCGCGTGGCGCTGAGGGCGGCGCCGGCTTCCTCCGGCACGGAGAAGGCGAACGCTCCGCCGCCGCCGCCGCCGGCGTCCTCCGGCAAGAGGGCCAGCGACGAGCGCGTGGTGCAAGTGCACAGCATCGAGGAGTTCGACGGCGCGCTGCGCGCCGCCAAGAACCGGCTGGTGGTGGTGGAGTTCGCGGCGAGCCACAGCGTGAACAGCAGCCGCATCTACCCGACCATGGTGGAGCTGAGCCGGACGTGCGGCGACGTGGACTTCCTGCTGGTGATGGGGGACGAGTCGGAGGCGACGCGGGAGCTGTGCGTGCGGGAAGGGATCACCCAGGTGCCCCACTTCTCCTTCTACAAGGGCGCGGAGAAGGTGCACGAGGAGGAGGGCATCGGGCCCGACCAGCTCGCCGGCGACGTGCTATACTACGGCGACAGCCACTCCGGCGTGGTGCAGCTGCACTGCAGGGGCGACGTGGAGGGGCTCATCGGCGAGCACCGCGGCGAGGGGGGCAAGCTGGTGGTGCTCGACGTCGGGCTCAAGCACTGCGGGCCCTGCGTCAAGGTGTACCCCACCGTCGTCAAGCTCTCCCGCACCATGGCGGACACCACCGTCTTCGCCCGCATGAACGGCGACGAGAACGACAGCTGCATGGAGTTCCTCAGGGACATGGATGTCATCGAGGTGCCCACCTTCCTCTTCATCAGCGACGGCGCCATCGTCGGCCGCTACGTTGGCTCCGGCAAGGGCGAGCTCGTCGGCGAGATCCTCAGGCACCAGGGCGTCCGGGTCACCTACTAGACACGAGCAGTCCTCGTCATCGATCGACACGCGTACTCTTATTATCTCTTCAATTAAGCACTCCACTAAACGTACATGCCTCAAGCTTTGACGATGCTCAATGTGAGATTTGGCGAATGGATCGATCAAGTGCACATAGAAAGGAGACGATTGTACCATAGTCCCACGTTTCATTAGACCTTGATTCTGTGTCGATCACATGTCATAGTAAAATTTTGGAGTGCTCATTGCAAGTTTGCAAGTCAATTTAATTGTTGTCATGTATCTTGCTGAGTCTGTCCTAATTGTCTTCTTGTTTACATGTTCTTACCGTTTAGACAAAGAGTCTAATTGCAGCTATAAGTCTAATTGTTCGAAAGCCTCTTTGGGGTTATTTTCTTCATCCATCGAATTCTTGCTGCATGTCCAGAAAGATCTTCTGCATCAACCTACACGACTGGTCTCTGCAAATGGTGGGAGAACAATACAAACCACAAGCACCACAAAAATCTGCTTACAATCAAGCCAAGTCCACCAAACATGTGTCCAACTCTCAACTGCAGACCAGAAGATATCACATCTACCAATTTCAGACGAAAAAGTGTAGCGTTGGGAAGTCGTCTACGCCGTAAAAATTTCAGGCTTGGCAGCATGTCCACAAGTTCATGCCCTTAACATCACCTGTTGCTTTCATTTCCAGATCTTTTTTACCTAGGGAGCTTCCTGAAGGTGTAATATCTCACACTAGGCAAAATTGTGCTTCCATGGCGCCCTTTCTTTGGGATGCCAAATGTCATCAGTCGCTGGTAGGAGAGCTCTGTAGATCATTAGATTATGTGTTTCCTATTTGACAAACAAATGTGTAGGGATTACAAATGGTAGTGCATGCCTATTTTCTCCAACAATCTAACTCATTTTCCTAACACAAGTTATCACTAGGGCCATCACGAGATGTAGAAGCAATTTTATGTTGTACAAGTTTCTAACAGGCAAGGAAACAGTTCCTAACAGAAGAATCATGTTGTATAAGTTTCTAACAGAGGTAGCTAATGGCCTAAATTTCTAACTGCACAAAAAAAGCTCGCTGAAGCAACTCTGCACCTATTGCTCTGCATCATCCTCCTCCTCTTCGTCTGCCTCCCCGTCTTCGTCTGCTGCCCACCAAGCAAGAAGACCCAGACCATCACCTTTAATACTCCCCTGCAAAAGCATTAGCCTAGTTACTAAACAAAGCATAGAAGGCCAAAATTCAATAGATTTAGAGAGAGAAAAATTCCTCAATGTTCTGTATTGACAGAAGGGCACCATAGCATAATGAAAGCAAAATCTGCAAGTTAGGTTTGCAAAATTTCTTGGATAATGCTGAAGTGGTTTGGAAGTTACATATACAACTATCTACAATCTTAAGGGTCAAGGGCATCTCCCTCCAAATCTTCTCCATTACCAAAGACCTTGAGTTTGACCCATTGGTAATTGATCGGCGATTGCAGACTCAGATTCAAGGCAAATGTGCACATGTTCCACAAACCATAATATTTGAAAATCGTGTCACAAATGACGATATAAGGGTTGCTCCCACAAGGCAGTGAGTCACAGCGACAATATAGACATAAAAAATACAAACATATCCACCACGCGTGCGCGTGTACCCGATTCACATGGTCTCTGTGCATCCCATGTATAAGTGGGTAGAAATGGGTGGACAGGAGCCCCCCTGTGCCATCTTTGATATGACCTAAAGTTCGTATGACATTTATTCCAACATCTGTTATTATTCTTCCAAAAACAAGAAAAGTGGAAGGGTCGCATTAAAAGTAAATAGCTAGCACAAATTATACAAACGTATCCACCACGCGTTCGCGTGTACCCAATTCGCATGGTCTCTGTGCATCCCATGTATAAATGGGTAGAATTGGGTGGACAGGAGTCCCCCTGTGCCATCTTTGATATGACCTAAAGTTCGTATGACATTTATTCCAACATCTGTTATTATTCTTCAAAAAACAAGAAAAGTGGAAGGGTCGCATTAAAAGTAAATAGATAGCACAAATTACAACATAATATTTATCACAAAGAATGAACATGGCATCTAGATTAGCTTTAAATCTTCACTCACAGCTAGAGATTAGTCCAATATGACTAACATGCATATAAACAAAGCTAGATTGTGAATATGCACAACAATATGTATACAAGGAAGAAAGCATACGATAATCTGCATTGGAGCAAATGGCTTGTCATCCTCCTTTTGCTCAATTGGGATAGGCGGGTATTTTACGCTCGATACCAAGAATCTTATCTGTTGCATTGATCGTTAGCTTACTCTGGCCAGTGACTATAGGATGCAGCACTTGCATTGAATTAAATAAAAGACAATAGCGAAATAAATACTAGGCTTTAAATACTTCATCATCTCTATTGAGATAAAATAAAACAAAATACAGTAACAAAATAAACTAGGATTAAATACCTCATCATATATATCGAGATAACTCTCATCACCATCTTCAGTCTTTAGCATCCACCTACCATCTGGTCCACTGAAAATTTAATAAGAAATGAGAACCAAAAAACATGTGATGACAGAATTTATGAAGAAAATGCTTGTGAAGCAGACGATCATGATGATTGATGCTCCAGCTAGCATCTAATTTGACTTCAATGCAATAAAAGTGAACTAAATGTTTTTTAAGCAAACGTAAATTAAATGTTATTTTGAGCAAGTAAGGCTCAGTTCTCTACAAATTATCTTGTTGGGCTTATTTACTTATCTCCTAACTTCGAGAGCTTTCCGAGGTGGACTCGAGAGCCAGGTCCCCATTGTTTGACTTGTTTTTAGAGAGTTTTTAGACACGCCTTTAAGATAGTAAAAGATGAAATGAAAAAACTAAATTACTTACATTTTAAACAAGGCAAAATATCCTATGAACACAGGGGTTCCCGTGTAAACCCCATTTACACCAACTAACAAAAGTCATGAAAAAATCTAAAACATTTGTAGATGTTCTAATGAACTTGCTCTACCTATGTATAAAATTTGAAGATCAGAGAAAACTATATCAATTCTTAACTATTCAGAATTAACTCTTAATATAGAATGAACTTGATCTTCAAACTTTATACATATATAGAGAAACCAGTGAACAACATCTATAATTTTTTTCATATTTTTTCATGACTTTCGTTAGTTGGTGTACACAAGTTTACACGGGAACCCCTGTGTACACGGGATAATTTGCCTTTAAATAAAATAAAATAAGTAGATAAGTCCAATAAGCTGTAGAAAACTGGGCCTTAATGTTTTTTTAAACTTTATAAATGTGATTTTTATCCCCTGAACATATCATCCTTTTGCTGTCTCTTTAATGTTATAGTTCCTGACTCAATTGAAGTCGAAGGGAGTACTTTTTCATAATAACCTAGCTAGTAGAAGTACATAATAGACTAGCTAGTTGAAGTACATTTTAGGAATGATTAAACACATATTAAAGAGATGTACAAGAAGAATTAAAATGCTGATTTAATAAGAATCAAGCAAAAATGTTCGGTATAAATTCAGTGATGATTAAACCGCCTTGATTTTGAAATAATACTATGGATTGTTGTGCTGCCAAAAAAAAGTGATGCCTACATCTCTGTGCCAATCTGCATCAAGTGTCCTGGAATACATATATCACTGAAGAAATCAAGTGAAACTGCAAAAAAAAAAACCAGGATTATTAGATAAAACCAATAATTCCTTCATTTGGGAATGCAGATTCTGCAGTAGTTTCGTATTGATAAATATATGATTGTAATAAATTTCAAACAGGAAGGTTGTGAAGAGAACTTTTTAATTTTTGTATGCAGAAGAAGTCACAGCAGTCCAGTACAATATAGAGAAAAAAATAGATTCAAAAGGAATCAGTTTAATATACATGATTATCAAAAATTAGATCCAAATTTCTATGATGAAAACCCTAGCATGGAAACTATTAGGTTTAAAATTGGTTAACGCAGCAGCACTACCATCAAGAAATTGGGCTGGACTTGACCTTGAATACTCCAAAGAATGTGAAATGCTTATCGGCTACCATTCCTGAAGGATCTGTGATTTTTTATTTCACCTCTCTTAATCAGGACAAAAATGCAAAAGGCAATCCAATATGGCAACATATTAATCATGCACAATTTTCTGTTTAACAAATGATATATACAAGCAAAATGATTTCATAATTTCAACAATGATAGGATATTAGAAACTCATAATTAGATAGGATAAGGGTTCAGCCAAAAGTTTGGATCTTTTGTTTCGAAGTGATAATGGGCATAACAGGATATAATATATGGAAAAATTTCCTGCAGTGCGAGATGTTATGGGAGCTTGAAGACAAGTACCAAAGAAAAAGGCATAGTTGAACTCAAAAAAGTGAGACAAAAGATATTTCTAGCCAAATAATTCTCCAAACTTAATGAAAAACTAGCAAACTCACCTTGCAGACCTTTTTCATCATACCCACTGATTTTCCCAACAACAACCTCCCCAACAAAGGGCCTAAACATTAGCAACCTAAAGGAAACCTGTCGAAAAATGGGAAGAGAAAAGGAAATCAGAGGCCACAAATTTTATACTAGTAGCAATATCATAAGAAAAGGACATCCACAGTAAAGTACATTCATTCAAAATATGTTATGGTAATGTCAGGTTTAATACAAGGTATTAGTTGGCCAATGGCATGAAAACAGTCAGCTGTAAAATACAAACTGAAGAGAAGTACCATTGTTTGAACTGCACTTGTTAACTGCCACTGTCATTATTATAGACTGACTAAAAGGTAGCAAAAAAAAAATAAAAGAAGAAAGCAGAAAACATTTTTATGTTCCGAATCGACACCATACTTGGAAAGACGAACAACCATCAACGGGATAACAATTGACGCAAGGTAACACTTATGGGTTCAATCGGCAATCACAAAAACTGCTATCCATTGAAGCAACATAGTCAATTGGTAAACTACAACCAACATGATTACATGAACTTCAAACCTTCAACTTAATTCCACAAACTAAAGAAGGCAGGAAATGGAAATATAATTACTCTTGCATCACATAAATGGCGAAGATTACTCTCCATGAGAACCACAACAATTTTCATGTGCTCACCCAATACGAAGAACTATCAAGCTAAACATGTCATGCGCCACATTACTTGTAACAATCATAATAGAGCATCGAAATCCAAGCACACATCATCACCTTGTACGTGGAGCAGCCTTCCCCCGGGGAGATGAGGCCGCCCTCGACGGAGCGGATATCGTAGAAGGAGACGCAGAGCCCGAGGTCGGCCACCACCTACAGCGCGTGCGCGAGCGCAGATAAGAGACGCGCACTGGAACGAGGAAGCAGCCGGCGAGTGGGACGGACACGGCCTACCTTGTCCAGGAAGAGCCTCTCGAGCTCGGACTTGATGGCGTCGGCGAGAGGGCGGTTCAGCAGGTGCGGCGGCATCGGCAGGTCGAGCTCGATCTGGCTCAAGATGAACATCCTCCAGATTAAGTTACTTTCTTTTTTTTAATCTGTTTTTATCATAGCTTTTAAGTAAAATCTATAAATGGGTCGACCCTTGTGACCCAATGGGTCAATAGGGTCATAAAGTATGACCCTTTGGGCTGTTCCTGTTGACCCCTTTCTCAGGGGTGGGTCATGTGGGTTAGACCCAATGGGTAATGGGCCGGCCCACGCTCATCCATCATCCATCTTCTTTAGAATTGGACCAAAATGGAATGTATTAGGTAATTTTTCTTTTAGAGAGATTAGTAATTATTTGAGTCTTTAAATGATTTTTGAAATATGAGGTACAAGTAAACAAGTTGAAGTATGAGGTATCTCAGGTTCTTTGAAATATGATTCCACCCTTAAGTGAAAAGGGGGTTGTGCCTTATATTCTAGGTATGCCTCTCCTTTGATGGAAAGAATATCTCAGATAACTGTACATCTCAGGTGTGCATCTCCTTTGATGAAAATAACTCGTATAACTTCGTATAATGTATGCTATACGAAGTTATTACGACTGTCCTTATCCATTTTGATATCTCCCTTGTAGTCTGCATGTATTCTTCTCTCCCATGGTGTTCTTGCCCTAGTTTTCATGGGGAGAGAGAAGGGGTAGTGGTGAGAGACGATCTCGATCTTGTGCTCTTGGGACTTTGCCGCCGGAGAGATCGTCGTCACGCCACGGGCTTCATCAACCGTACGACTACATCCGCTCCATCCGTTGGAGGCACAAGTCCGCCGTGTGTCGGCGGCCATCTCCGTGTGTCGGGGGTGCCACGGTTTCCGTGTGTCGGAGCCAAATCCTCCATGTGTTGGGGGTGTCTCATGTGTTGAGGCGAAACCCACCGTGTGTCGGTGGTCGGTGCCGTGTGTCGGTGCCGGTGGGTGTGAGTGCTCTCGCTTGTGAGAGAACTCGCCTCTGTGTGAAGGTTTGGAGCTCGCCTACCATGTGTTGGTGAAGAGCTACCGCGAGTGGATTGAGGGCTAGGGACGAGAGAGTCCCGACTTCTCTGTGTGAGAAGTTTCCTCAACGGAGACGTAGGTGCTCATGTGTTGAGCACCGAACTTCGGTAAACACCTCGGTTTGCGTCTCCTCATCTCACTTGTTTAATTACGTATATTGTCTTGATCGCTTGCATGTGAGTGCCATCGAGCCTCCTAGTAGTCGCGTGTGCATTATTGTGATCACTTCCGCAATTAGACTCTAGGTCAGTCGATAGCTTGGGTTTTTAATTTGACTAAGTAAATCAAGCGAATTGAGAGAAGTAAAATTTGAAAAAAGCCGATTCACCCCCCCTCTCGGCCTAGGATCCTTACACCAGTAGCAATTGAGCAATGGTGAAGCTGTTGAAGGATAATCTATTAGAAAAGCACATGCTAATTGGATCCCAGACTCAAAAGGAAAAGTTTGAAGAGATTTTAACACAACTGGGCATTTCAGCTATCATGCGTCCACATCTTGATGTTCCAACGAGATGGAATTCAACCTACTATATGATTGCTACAGCTATAGAATTTAGAAAGGCATTTGATTCTCTAGGGCTGCAAGACATAAATTACACATACACCAAGCTATGATGACTGGCAAAGGGCTGAGCTTGTATGCAGATTGCTAAAAGTGTTTTGTGATGCCACACATGTGATTTCAGGCTCAAAGTACCTCACTTCAAATATTTGGTTTCATGAGATTTGGGATTGTAAGATAGCTATAGAGAAGGAAGTTTTCGAGGCAGATCCTGCAATTTATGACATGGTAAAATTTATGCAAGAAAAACTCAAGAAGTATTGAAAACTATCGTGGATGGCATTATCACTTCCAGTTATTTTGGATCCACGTTTCAAGTTTGACTTTCTTGACTTTCGCTTTTCCCAAGCTTTAGAGAGTACAGCTCCATCAAAGCTTGTAGAAGCAAAGACAATGTTTACACAATTATTGAATGAGTACGGTCACTTGAATAGCAACAACCCAGACTATGTGCATGAACAAATTGGTGAAGTTGCTATTGTTGAATGGCGGTGACAGATTGGCAGATTGGGACCAGCATCTCAACCTTAAGGTTTGAACAACAATTTTGATGTCCTCGGAGCTTGAAACATACTTATCAAAGCCACCACTTCCTTGAGGTAAAAATTTTGACATACTGAATTGGTGGAAAATGAATTCTCTTGAGTACCCAACTTTGATGGAAAATGAATTCTCTGGGCATGGTGAAAGATATTTTGGTTGTTCCTGCTTCAACTGTTGTGTTGGAATCGGTTAGCACTAGGCAAAGAGTCATATTAGATTTTCAAAGCCAAATGACTCCTGAGATAGCTGAAGCGCTTGTCTGCCTACAAGATTGGTTAAGGGCATCTAGTAAAGCAAAAAACATAAACTCCTAAAAATTTGTCTCAATACTTCTTTACATATATACTCATTCTTATTTTCTTGTTTGAACCATAGGTACCATTCAACTTCGGATGGATTCAATTCATGACTTTATTGAGCAAGATGATCTTCGGCTGTGACACGTAGGTCTCATATTTTTTCTGTCTTATGTTTATTAACATTTTTGTCGATGAAATAGATTGATGATAGATTTAAACAATTACGGATTTTGGACAAGTCACTCCATTCTTTGTGCTTACATCTACCACATTCTGTAATTTCTGCTATTTGGGAAACTAGCAGAAATTGGCACCTGAAGTAATAAAGTTGCCTATTCATATTTGAGGCACCTGAAATAATAAAGCCGTTAAAATGTGCTACTTTAGATTTTGTTAACTAATATCGTGTCATCAGTTGTTTTTCATTTCAGAGTTTAAGGTTTTATTTTCCTAGCTGCATGAGTTGCCTTGGTCAGTCACTGCATCCCTGATCATGGCAGGGCTCTAGTTATTTAGTTTGCTTATAATGCGGCATGGTTTTCGTTGGTACAGTATGGTGTGCCGAATTGGGTGGATCGTGGACCTTGTAACTTCTCGGCGTGTTGAATAAAAGGGAAGAGGAAAATGTCCTGAAAAGTTGTAGTTGTTGAGCCACACCAACTCTGTTTTTTAGTGTTCTTTTTGCAATTTTCTAATTAGCTACAATTTTTAAACTTGTGCAGCGAGGGTGAGAGTGAGATTCAGAGGAAGGTGAGAGCTGAGAGCTGACAGTTTTTTTTACATATTTTTATATGGTTATTGAAGTAGATCGAAGCCTTTTTGATGTCACTCACTCTTTATGCATATACTAATGCATTGGTTTAGACTAATCGTGTGTCCTTAAATGTGTACAGGTGTCTACTTCATTTGCAATGCTTCTGACAGCTATTGTATCCGTCTTTTGGTTTGGCTTCCATCTATCACTTGCATTCTTCCTTGGATCTACGTAAATGCTGATGAAGTGTAATTACAAGTTCTTTCAATTGGAATTATTTATCTCGTGATCGTCTAATGGATCTTGCTCAACTTTTAGGGTTGTTTCTGTTTCTATATACCTGCATTCTGTTGGGAAGTGTGTGATTATTTGGTAAGCATACCAGCAGCGACGCCTATATGGCGGCAAAGATGGAATTCATCTCAGTGCTCTGAAGCCAAGTTCTCAAGGACTAAAATTTGATAGCGTTGCTGACTAGCTAATAGCATTCGCCTCGCAAAACTTGGCTGCTAGCCATTGACCGAGAACAATTTGGTTTGTCTGTAACTTACATTTAGAATATTTTCTAAATATACTTGGACTGTTGACTGCTGCATTATTAATTCGTTCAAATTATCTAGTAGCATGCACGTCAATTAGTGTGAAGTCATTGTGTGCATGGCTATTTGGGTGCTGCTGTGTGCGTGACTGGTTTAATCCATATGAACTAGTGGACCAGGGGTATTTGGGTGCTCGATCCAATGGATAAAATGGTTATTCATTCACACAGACATGGAGCGCATGGATCAGCTGTGGATCGCACCGCTTTGAGCCATTCCCACTCCTACCAGAGATCAATCGGTTCTAGGTTCAAACTTCAAACTTCCCACCCCTACATTCTCAAAAAAAATCTTGAAATCTCTGGTATTAAATCCTCGAAACAATCTCTACTGTTTTTGTGGTGAGAGTGTTATCTGATCATTGATGATTACAATATCTACTAAAAAAGTATTTATGATATGTATGTGCAACAAGCATATAAATATATATACAGTTGAATGCATGAGCCAAACGTATTGATTACACCAAGATAAAATGTTATTTCATACTAATTGCTCAATTAGTTGGCAATGGTCAATCATCAATACACCTGATTATAAGATTGAGTTTGTTGTTCGGGAGAAGAAATAGAGTTTGCTCTAGAAAAAGCTTTCAAGATTGCACATATGGTATAAATTCACAAGTACATTGCACAGGAAGATACTGGGCAATTCTTGCGATTGTAAGTCCAGAACCTTTATAATCGCAGAAAATTTACAAAAAAAACCCTTAAAACAATACGTTAAGAAATTATGAACCATGCATTTTTCAAAAGTAACACCACAATCAAAGACCCTCTTTGATGCCTTGTTTAGTTTTAGTTTTTGTTGGGTTTGCAATTTTTGTTATTTTTGCATAGACCATTCACTCTAATTTTCAAAAAAAAAATTCAAGACTTTGTAGGGTTTTTCTCAAGATCTAAGAAATATTTTTGTAATAATTTATTTATCCTTTTCTTACCACTTTCAAAGGTGGTCAAGTTTTCCTAACTAAATTTAAACTAAAACAAAATAAGGCATCAAAGAGGGTCAAAATGGACTACTCATGCAAACGAAGAATTTTGTCTTGATATAAACAAACCAGCAGGTTCTTTTACTCCACATTTACCACTACACAACTTCACCCTACAAACACCAACAGGGTAGCATAGTTTTCATGGAACACAAGCAGGATGAACCAACTGTCGAAGAGCCTTTGCTACCATGTGTAGTTCAGATTTTCCTGATGCACTTAGGGACTATAACAAGAAATGAACTGTGGAGGTCATCATTGTGTAATGAACATATTGACAATGGGTTTGATGGTAAAAATGAATTTTGTAGGTTGTATTTGAATTGCGTTTTTGAGTGTGTTGTCAGAATTCCACTGTACCAGGTCTGCTGGCCGTCGAACTAGGTCCGGTGAGATCATCTAGGGGACTTGGTCCCATGGCTGTGTGAGATTTCGAGTTCATCCGACCAGATTTGATGGTGATTGGACCAGTTTTGGGCGCCTTATCCGAACGAAGTCCGGTGGAGCTATTTTAGCTCGAGTTGGGTGTTTTTGTATGGTTTTTGATGTCGTCTCTATGATTTTAGCATGAGATTTTTTATTGATGATGGAGTTGGATCGATGCGAGGATCCGTGGTTTGGAAGGCACCTGAAGGTGACAAAAATTTGGTGGTCGGGGTTGAACCAGTTGTGACTGGGTTGGGTGCATTGAACTGGCTGCGGCCGGACTGTGTGGACCCATTGTGGTCATGTGTAGCGGATATGTGAAGAATATGCCCATTTGTTGAGGCAGTGTGTGTGAACTAATCTCAACCATCTAGTAGCAATACGAGGGTATCTGAAATTTCTCGTGAGATACCGCGATACCCTAGAATTCCTGACCTATATAGGGGGAGGAGGGGGTGTCTCCCACTTCACTAGTGCTAGTTGTGGTTGAGGTTTGGGTGTATTTGTGATACACTTGTGAGTGTTTTGTCCACCTTGGTGTGGCTTTATAATATGTCTAAACCAAAGCAATAGAATCAACTAAATGTTCGTCCAAATTCTTATCTAGTTCTTGTGTTTGATCTTCTTTCCTTGGTGTTCTTGTTTACAACTAGTTTATTTGTTTCACCTCCATCTTATTTCTACTGATCTATGATGCCTTGAGATTGCACTTATAGTTTGAGACCTTTCTTGCAACCATGGATAGGAAAGGGATCAAGTTCTCTCACTAGTTGCAAATTTGTCCAGAAACTTTCCTCTATGCAACATTCAATGTCTAAAAAAACCTTTTTTTATGATTCCAGAGCCAAAAGTTGCCTGTCTTCCATATTCATCCATGGAACATTTGAAGTCTACTGGACAAGAAATCTGTGAGCTATGAAGGAAAAACTGAGCCTATATTTTCTGGATAAATTTCTGAATAGTCGGTAGTGTATTAATTTTTTTCTTCTGATTTTTCCAAAATGAGTTTGGATCTGGAATTTGGTTGAGGCTCCATGATTCATTCGCACATATGGAGAAAAATTCCCGTTTTTTGGAGCCCACTAAATCCAGAGACCATTCCTACGAAGAGAGATGAATATCTGAAAAAATTGTTTTGCTTTTTCCAAAGTAGCTTTAAGTGTTTGGCTTGATTCTCTTTTTGCTTTTGCTAAATTAGCTTTAGTTATTTAACTTGTTTTCCTTTTGCCTTTCGTAGAGTAGGTTTAGTCGTTTGTCTTAATCTCTTTTCATAAAGCCAATTTTGAATTGATTTCTTTTTATTGGACACTAAACAACCAAGATTATGAATGAAAAAACCCCCATATATGTCTATGGTTTTTATCTATGCAACTTAGGATGCACACATTTGTTAAGTGTTTACATTTAGAGTGAGGTGGATTCGAGTCTTCCATTCACCCTCTTTGGTCCCAGTGACTTGGTTCCACATGAACACATAGATGTACAAGGAAAAAATGCTTTATTATTTTTGAAAGCTATCTCATTGTAATCGGAATCCCTCCCCTTTATATAGTGTCTGATTAGCATTTTGGCTAAGAGGAGGGAAGAAAAATTATCACTTAAACAAAGATAAACTTCTTTGTGATAGGTTATATTCTTCCCACTTGCTTCCTATTCCCCTATCCTATCTAATGTCAAACACGTCATGCAACAAGGAATAGGAAGAAAGATATGCGACCTTGTTCTTTTCAACGAAATCTGAGTGGCGGCTCTTAGCGGCATCGTCCAACACTGCTGATGGCTAGCTCCTTCTGATCTCCATCGCAGGACTTCAGGCGGATAAAGCTGCTATAAAAGCTATGCTTGTCAATTGAGTAGGTGATTTTGGATTAGCTCTTGGGATTTTAGGTCAGGATGAACAAGATAGATTCCAGCACAAGCAATGGATTCATGCTCAAAAAAGGAATTCTATCAACCAAGCAAGTCCAAACACTGGAGGAGAAATGAATGGAATTGAAAGGAAACATATGGAATACCTTCTTTGGACATGCCCGACCCTAGCTTATTGGACAGTTGCGACGAAACGAGTAGGTGTATCGACGTGACCGCTGCCAGAGATCTCGACAACGAGAAGGATGTCGTCAGCGCTGGAGTGTCCCCTATGAGGGCTCATTTGGGAGACCATTTTCTGGCCGGGGTCCCGGGCCTTTCCTAGACTACAGTTCATGACAGGAATGTTTTCTCTAGATTTTTTTGAGAAAGCAAGCCACTCTACTTTATTAGGTAGAAGCTCGGTTTACATTATAGCAGTGTGCATTTGAAAACCTATCATCTTCAAATTTCCTCTATATTTTTTTCGGGTCATTTGGAACCAATTCCGCGGTATTTTCCCCGGCCCAGCCCAGGCCACTCGTGGAATTTTTCCTCCCCACCGCACGCTGGCCTCGGCGCCTCGCCTCGCCTCGCCCGACCTAGCCCCGCCTCCCACCGCCGCCGCCTCCACCGCCTCCCACCGCCACCGCCTCCACCGCTCCCCACCGCCACTTCCCCGCTCCCCACCGTCGCCGCCATCCCCTCTCCCTAACACCGCCGGCGCCTCCACCGCTCCCCAACACCGCCGTCGCCTCCACCGACGCAACTTTCCCCGCTCCCCATCACGGCCGCTGCCTTCCCCGTTCCCCACCACCACCGACGCCACCTTCCTCGCTTTCCACCACAACTTCCACCTCCGCCTTCTTCCCTGCTCGCCACCGCCGCCGCCTTTTTCACCTCATAATGCAACCCTAGCCGCTCCCCTTGTTGACTTTCTCTGGTACTCATCCAACCGACGGTCTCCAAGGCCAGTGCTCTGGTAAAGAACCCTAAACCTTTACAATTCCAAAATTTGTAAATCAGCAACTCCAATCTTAGTATATCAGCTTCCTTGCAGGGCAATCTTCCGTGGGGCTTTTGCTTTTTTTTTTTTGTGGTGCGGATCGTGGCGAGCTAGACGCTGCTGTTCTTGTCTACACAGTCCTAGGATGCTGTAGCTTGTTCCGCGTGCTCCCAACTGAAGATCTCCCTTGCATTCCTTGCGGTATCTTGTTTGGCTCGGTTTCCCCGCTTATCCGCTGGAACAGGTTTGGTCTGCTCATCCTGCAGCCTTTTTAATATCGTTTTGCGTTGTTCCCTTCGATCGTTTTCTTGCTACATAGTTCATCTCGTGCTTATGTGTTTCCAGAGAAAATTGGATGTGCCTTTAGATTCTACCTTGTCATGTTTTAGGAAAGTTCTAGTATATCACACGCTCATGATATCAATTGATGTGATGTTTTAGGAAAGCTCTTAAACGGTGCAGTGTTATTCAGTCATTTCTAGGAGGTGAATTGTGAGAAAAGGGTAAATTCAATTGAAATGACGACTGGCAAATAAGAGAGTGGCTGATGCTTAGAGTGGCATATGATTAATTTGACTCTTTTGGAGTGGCAAAATCGTATTTCATTCTTTGTTATCTTATTAAGGCCAGTGCTCTGGTATCTTATTACGATCTAATTGTAGTGGTTGTTATTGCAATAACTAACATCTAGTTTTTGCAAGATATCATTGTTTGATATCATATATGTAAATTTATATGTGCCCCTTTATGGGGATAAAATAAATACAAAGTTCTATTTATTGCCTGTTGTTCTAGTCCATCTTATTGTTATTGTTATAACAAGTACATAGTCTTGCTTGTTATAATAAGTACATAGTTATAATAAGCACAGGCAGGGGTGTCAATGCCTCAATGGATATCTGAAATATCCAAATTTTCCCTCAATTATCTGAAATATTCGAATCATCCAAATTGATAAGAGACCAAATATGACGTAGATTTTACATGTGTATTAACAACCACCTTGCCAAAAATAAGAATGTGTATTTGGATGGAAAGATCCGTGCAGTATTTGTATCGCATTGAGTAAGAAGGGTGAAAAAAATGATCTGAAATGCTATGCGCATATGCAAGTTGAGACCCCTACCTGCAAAGTTGCAAGGCAACTAAAATAAGAATATGACGTAGATTTTACATGTGTATTAACAATCACCTTGCCAAAAATAAGAATGTGAATTTGGATGGAAAGATCCGTGCAGTATTTGTATTGCATTGAGTAAGAAAGGTGAAAAAAACGATCTGAAATGCTATGCGCATATGCAAGTTGAGACCCCTACCTGCAAAGTTTCAAGGCAGCTAAGAGCCAATTATGGGAGATGAACTAACTATATGTGAGAACAGGGTAGTAGCCTAGTGGTGGAACACTTTGGCTGTGAAGCCCACCACTTGGGTTCTAGTCCCCATAGGGGCAATGAAAATTCGTGTCTCACCTTTGGGGGGTGGGGGGTGGGTGGTCAATAGCTGTGGAACTGATTCGCCAAATCCCTACAGTAATTCCTCAAAAAAAGAACTAAATGCCTTTTCCCATTGCTCCATGTTTTGTCCTATTTGCCACGTTTGCCACGCAGCTTGCCGTAATTACATGTATCCATATAGAGAATTTTTTTTTGTCTTTCGACATATGAGCCAAATTCATTGTAGACCATTAATGTTATGACATTTCTATTACATTAAGGCCCAGTTCTTAACAGCTTAACGGCTTAACAACTTAACGACTTATCTATGTTTTGAAAACACATATGCTTTGAGTTTTTTTAGTCCGTTTTTTTGTTGTTTTGAAGGTGGGTCCTAACGCTTTAAAAAGCAAGTCAAACGAAATATATCCAAATCTCGAGACTAACTCGAGAAGCTCTCGAAGTTCAGTTATTTCAGCCGTTCAGCCGATCAGCCATTCAGATTAGCTCAAAAGAACATGACCTAAATGCAGTTCTTTGTGGATAGCTTACTGTAAATTACACAATCCACATGTCAGAATTTGTTTTTTTTTTTCTTGTCTAGCCTTTAAAATTAAGAAGAAACAAAAAAAGGAAGGTAACCAATGTGTTCTAATTCAAGTTTTTGCCTCTTTTTTTTTTTTGCAGTGACCGTGTGAAAATCTTCAAACCATTTCGTTTTGAATCTGTGTTATTATTGGCTCACATCGAGGTAACTATTGCCATTTTTGAGGGAAAATGAGTGGTGCTCCAAAGAGGATGCATGAGGAGGGTGGCCACTCTACACCTGCAAAACGGCCATTGGATGACAGCAGCTTGTATTCAAGTCCTGCTAAACTCATTCAACCAGGCAGCAGTGATTTCCATGGTTCTTTCGAACATGATGGAAGATTTGCAAAAGTTCAACGTGTTGAGCCCCGTGATGATAAGAGAACATCTCTGGCACATCGGATGCCTACTGGTTCCTCTGTCTTTGCAGACCACCCAATCTCATCTGACAACAGATTAGAATCAAAGCAAAACAAAGATGCACGGGACACCAAGGTTGATGATCGAGAGGCAAAGGCTGATGCTCGAGATGTCTTTAGTGATTCCAGGATTGAACTTCAAGGAAATAAAGTTGAGAGTGATGTAAAGACAGATAACCGAGGAGATGACAATGAAATAAGAACTGACAGAAGAATACATGCTGACTACAAGGGAGATATCAAAATGGATAAGGACAGTCATCCTACTGCAATCTCACACTTAGGCTGGAAAGATAATAAAGAACATAGGGGTAAAAGGTTTTATGACCCACAAACTGACAATGCAGACTGGCGTTTCACCCGTCCTGGTTTGCAAGGTACAGATGAAACACCCAAAGTTCCAACCCCCATGGAAGAAAGGAACTCCAAGGATGCACATGAATTTACTGGTGAGAACAAATTTGAACCCAAGAGTGAAGACAAGTTCAGAGACAAGGATAGGAAGAAGAAAGATGAAAAACATAGAGATTTTGGTGCAAGAGACAGCGATAGAAATGATCGCCGAATTGGTGTTCAGATTGCAGGCAGTAGTGTTGAAAGAAGAGAGATTCAAAGGGAAGACAGGGATGCTGAAAAATGGGATAGGGAAAGAAAAGATTCCCAAAAGGACAAGGAAGGCAACGATCGGGAGAAGGATTCCACTAAGAAGGAGTCATCAGTAGCAGTGGATAAGGAGAATGCAATACTGGAAAAAACTGCATCTGACGGAGCTGTTAAAACTGCTGACCATGAGAATACAACGGCAGAAGTAAAGGCACTTAAAGATGATACTTGGAAATCCCATGATAAGGATCCTAAGGACAAGAAAAGAGAAAAGGATGTGGAATTAGGAGATAGGAATGACCAAAGAAGTAATAAATACAATGAAAAGGAATCCGATGATATTGGTCCTGAAGGAGATATAGAGAAAGATAAGGAAGTTTTAGGAAGCGTCCAGCGCAGGAGGATGGTGCGTTCAAGGGGGGGTAGTCAAGCATCTCAACGGGAACCTCGACTTCGTTCTAGAATGCGTGATGGTGAAGGGTAGGCATCACCGTACCATCCTGTGTTTCTTGTAGTTTATTCAAAAGCATTATCATGTGAATGTACATAGTTATCATGCATCACATGATACACATCCATCATTCCTTCAAATCTATACTCTTTCACTGAGAAGGAAAGATAGGTTCATGCTGCAATTGCTATACCATTTTTCATATGACTAGTTATTGACATATCTCTGTTTATTCTTCATGCAGGTCCCAAGGTCAGTCAAATATCCTCATTCTTCTGAGTAAAATGGAATAGTGGATAGCGGTTCAAATTTGGAGTCATTGGATGCTAGGAACTATATAGTTTTACATTTCCTTGTATGAAATTTCCTTTCCAGGACATTTTAGTGGTCTCCCCAAACCCACTTCAATATTGAAATCCTTTACATTCTTACTTTTGGGGAGATGCATGGCATTTTATATTTGTGCCTGCATGTTTTGGGGTGTGATTTTACGAACTTCGCGTGACTAAATCCAGTTGGAGATAGAAAAAGGGATTCCTGAGGATCCAGTTATTTGAATTCCCTTTCCCATAAAAATATTGACGAGGATCCTGTTGGAAACTTGATATAATGATTATTTAGGCCTTGTTTGTTTCAGATTAATGTTGAGTTGCGTTTTACTGTAGCAAATTTATGACCCACTCGAAATACGTTTTAAAAAATTCAAAAAATTATGAAAAAATATTTTGCGAACTCTAATAAGAACTATTTTAACCCCACAAAAATAACTACAAAATATTACAACATTTGGCCTACACAAAAATAACAAATTTTCATTTAATTTAATTTAATTTAATTTAATCTGAAACAAACAAGGCCTTAGCCAAGTTAGCTCTGAAGCCACTTGGATTTGTATCTGTTTTCTTAGTATTTTTTTCATTGTAGGTAAATCTGAGGTATCTGCTATTGTTTATAAAGCTGGTGAATGCATGCAAGAGCTTCTGAAATCATGGGAAGAGTTTGATGCAACCCCAGAAGCCAAAGCTGCTGAAAATCAACAAAATGGTCCTACTCTTGAAATTCGAATACCTGCTGAATTTGTTACCTCCACTAATCGTCAAGTAAGTGTACTGACTTACAGGTGATAACTGTGTTAAATACTGCTAGTCACTTCATCTATCTCCAAGCCTGTGTTGCTGTATTCATATTTCTTTTCTGCAAGGAGAATAGATGACTCAACCAGTGATTGTATTACACACTTGAAACTGTATAACTGCTTTTTCCTTTGTCATTTGTACTGTTATAAGAGGTTCTTCTATTCTGACTTCACCTGTTTGTTCTGAAACATGAATGTGTATGCCATTTTTCTTACATTTCTTAAGAGTCATATATATGAAGACTATACTGCTCATCTAGTTGACTGTTGAATAATAAATGAAGCTGTTTTCTCTCCTTAGCTACTTTATTCACTTCTTAAAAGTTTGTTATGATTTGCGAAGGTAAAAGGTGCTCAGCTTTGGGGGACAGATACGTATACTAATGATTCAGATCTTGTGGCTGGTAGGTTCCTGGTTATTGTTTTGAGCCTCTAAAATTGTTCAGAAAACTGATGTTTTTAATGGGTGTTTCTTTTAGTGCTAATGCATACTGGTTACTGCTCCCCTACATCATTACCTCCACCATCTGCCATTCAAGAACTGCGTGCAACTGTACGAGTTCTAGCACCACAAGACAGTAAGCTTCAATTATTTTTATGTCAATTTAGTTGGGCTTGGTTACATGGTTAGATGGTTGAACTGGTACCCGACAAAACATGGCATATTTCCCAGGCTATACTTCTACATTAAGGAACAATGTCCGCTCACGTGCTTGGGGTGCTGGTATTCCTTGTAGCTTTCGCATAGAACGCTGCTGCATTGTTAAGGTATCAAGACTGTTAAAAGGCTTACAATATTATTTATTTCCATTTTGTTTGATTCTTTTCATGTGATTACCTCGTGAAATGCTTTTATTAATTATTGATCACTGTGCCATATACTGTTGCTTAACTTGTTTTAAATGCTTTCCAGAAAGGTGGTGGTACCATTGATCTTGAGCCTCGCCTTAGCCATACATCAGCTGTGGAGCCTACTCTTGCTCCAGTTGCAGTTGAGCGTACAATGACAACAAGAGCAGCAGCTTCTGTAATTTTCTTCTAGTCTACATTATTTTCTCTTACCGATTTTTATTAATAGATGTTTTTCATTGTAATATTTTTATTTTCGTTTTTTCTTCTAACCGGCATTGCATTATGTATTTTAATTTTCTCAATACGGTTTATGCAGAATGCGTTACGTCAACAAAGATTTGTTCGGGAAGTCACAATACAGTACAATCTCTGCAATGAGCCATGGTACCTGTCACAGTACCATCCTGACGCCCCTCGATTTTAGTTCTCTTGAGTTCCATCCAGTATATGTATTAACATTCTTTTTTTGGCAAGGACCTTTATTGTTATTTTTGCCCCATACCAGTATCCCTGTTTTTGAGCACTCCTCTCGTGCTTCTAGAGGCACTCTTGTTCAGTTTTGAGATATGTTTTGTCGTAGTGACCGCTTCTTTCATATTCCGTTTTACCCCTTCAGGTTAAAATATAGTATAAGTATTGTGGCGGACAAGGGACTGAAAAAGTCTCTTTATACTTCTGCGAGGCTGAAAAAAGGAGAAGTCATTTACCTGGAAACACATTTCAATAGGTATGAGCTTTCACCACTAACTTTTACTCCCGACAGTATGGTCTATGTTTCTTGTCATTCTCCTGAGGTGGAGTTACTTTTACTTCACTCAACTCACTGTTTTTCCACTGTCGTCTTCTTCACCGCAAGTTTTCACAGGTATGAGCTGTGCTTCAGTGGGGAAAAACCTCGTTCTGTTGGATCAAACTCCAGCACGTCTGATGCAGAACTGGAAAAACACCAGAACAGTGGCCACCACCACACACAAAATGGGGACAGGGGTTCAACTGAACATGAACTTCGGGATGTGTTCCGATGGTCTCGCTGCAAGAAGGTTATGCCTGAAAGCGCGATGCGATCTACTGGGATCCCACTGCCAGCTGAACAACTTGAGGTAGTTTCATTGTTTCCAAATACATTTGCAAGTTTGTATTATTTGGTAGACTGAAACAAGATTAATTTTGTTTTCTGTCCGTTCAGGTCCTGCAGGATAATCTGGAATGGGAGGATGTGCAGTGGTCGCAGACTGGTGTCTGGGTTGCTGGGAAGGAGTATCCGCTTGCCCGGGTGCATTTCCTCTCGTCGAACTAGTCATGTAGCTGTAGTAGAAGTCTGAACACCAGCCGGCCCTTGAAGTCTGAAGAAGCTATTTTTCTCTCAGAAAGACAGGAGCTTCTCATAGTGTTGCAGATTTCCATGGTTCAATGTTTGATGCACCCATGCCACCTGTGCATAAAGAAAGCTTAACTGTTGTAGGCTGTGTTGTTTTAGTGTTTTTTTTACATTTTTACATTATTAACTGTGTGTATTTCAGTTTCAGCAGGGCTGCTTTTGCCCTGGTCTCAGATGAAATTCTTAGTTGTTAATCTAGCCATCCTGATTATGAACTGATTGATGGATGCTCTGTAACTCGAAAAGTACCATTGAATATTGCTTCATTGTAGTGGTCCAAGGCTATAATCTGGCGCGCTCAAGTCTTAATTGTGTATGTGATGTTGCATGAACCAAAATTCAGTTTGACAAAACCAGAGATAGAATGCTGCCCCGGATGAATGGAAGCAACCAGCCTGCCACGTGGTTTCTTCTGCCGGAATATCTCAAGAATATAGCTTAACTTATAAAGTTTCTGATATGTGAGACCGGACACCATATGCACAAGCCAAATCATCACGCAGCACACAAGCATTCGATAAAAACATGAAAAAAAATCGATGAACATACAAAAAAATCAACCAGAATTCAAGGCAGGACCTTTTCGCTGCACTAACAAGCGATATCAGCTGGCATGTACCATCTCCGAGCCTGCACCGTAATCTCCAGAGGGGGGCACCCTTATGCCACTTAATTCATTCGTAGCATTACGGAAACTGAATCGTGTTTTCCTGTGCTGATGATAGCTTCACGGTTACCACTTGCTGATAGTCACTTTGTTTCATGATGGCACCAAACATCATAACATACGAAATTACATGAAAAAGGACACGTCAATTCCATTTCAACATCTTAAAACATTGCAGCTTCCAATCAGGACAATGCAACAATCCTTGCATACAACAATTGTTGATGTTTTCACATGCAAGGGGAAAATCTATGGCAGTGGCAAGGCTGGTGCTAAGTAAAAGAGGACGAAAAGCCAGACAGTTGGAAAGCATTATTTACGAAGCTTTATCCATCAGCTGGATTGGTGCCAAGATGTTCTGTTTACTTGTCTCCACAATGCAACCATTCATCACCATCTCTTCAAGCATGAAGTGTACCTTCTCCAAATGAAACATGATATCGAGCTCACACTGACCAGCAAAGGGGAAAAGAGGAGTACCTCAGTTCATGTCATGCAAGTATCTTTGTAGTGCATATAGATACCATCATAGGGATAGTGCAAGCTTACCACATTGCCAAAGTGGCGATCCATAGTTTCCACCAAAAGATGTATGAACTCAAGGATGGCTAATTCATTCTGTCAAATGAGATGCAAAACGGTCAGTTGAATCAACTAGGGAACTGCCTCAAAATTGTTTGCATAGTTCTAGGAAAGTATATAAATGCAAGTGATGATGTTTAAGAACTTGGAGGGAAACTACGATTACAATCGACTCATAACAAAAATTACAAATCATGCAGCACTTCATCTTGCAACTTGCAGCCAAGGCTAGTTGAAGTATGATTTTTCTAGACCAGACATTTTAAGTTTTTCTTAAAATTGTTATGCGAAAATAAAATAAGAAAGTCTCCCTAGTGAACAAAGTGAAAGTCTGTTTGCCAACAAAATTCAAACATAAGCCAGGCATCAACAAAACAAAGCAAGACAGAGATATCACAATACAAGGGAGAGCTATCAAAATGATAATTAATAAGCAATACATTGTAAAAGTTAATAATATAATCCTTTTTAATTTTTGTGCCAATTTTCAAGACAAGTTACTATCATATCCTAGATTGTGCACATTTCAAGTCAAACCGAAATACACAATCAAGGTCTAAGCCCATAGCTTCAAAGCTAATCACCGCAATTTCATAGTTTCATCTGCTTTAGCAAAGGTTGCTCAGAGACACTAGAAAGTAGAAACTATCTGAATTCATCAGTAGAGGATGAAAGAACAGGACAAAATAACAATAGAATCACCAAATACAGACTTGTCAAAGCATATCAACGACGTCAAAAGGAGAAATCAACAGCAATACAAGAAATTTACCAAACAAAGACTTTAAATCTGAAAGCTTTGTACTACATTGACTGCACAACTCGCAAAGCTCATCCCTTATCATGTGCACAATACCATTGTCTTATCAACAGTGGAGGCATCAGTGGGCGCTTTGGGGCGTGCACCCCACCTCTGCCCCGCACACATATCCACTAGCTCAGTCGTCGATTGTGTTGTTTACTCTTCATCACATGCACGATGACATGTACGACGTGGCGGCAAGCTGTCAACAGTACACTCACAAGCATGCATGGCAGCGGCGGTAAGTTAGCATCCTTGCAAAGTTTCGATGCATCCTTTTACAAATCACAAGCCTTCTCCCTCTCTTAAGTTCAAAAATATATGTTGAATTGCTTTGCTGATTTCTGGTTGTATGGATTATGATTGAGGCTTTAGTACATGCTTCGGTTTATTAGGCTATTAGCTTAAGATTATGATTGTTTCTTTGAGCCGAATGCTTGAGTTTCTTGAAATTTTTCAAGTTGAATGTGAAAGTTCTCAAAGCCAAGTCAAACCAAACGGTTTATTGTCTTGAGGCCACTTCTCAAAAATCTCAAAATCTAGGTTTTCAGCTAATATATAAAAGTTCCGCAAAAAAAATAGACGTAGGAATCATGTGACGTTTTGGTATTTACTCTTAGCCCTCCTCAAATTTCGTTCTGCGTTCGCCACTGCTTGTCAAAGCCAACTTTTTGGCGCCCTACACCATAGCGCCCTACGCCATAGGTGTTACTCCAATGAACTGACTGATTTAGACTTGCTAGCATTGTGCCTAATTGGTTTGACAGAGATAAATTCAAAAGGAAGGAAGGGAAGAGACAGAAGCAATCACCTCATCATTGTCGACGCCGACGAGGAAGAAGAGAGAGGCATAGCGTCTGTATACGACCTTGTAATTCCGATGCTCCACGAAAGAACACTGCAGTCGCACACAGTGCCATCAGATCAACACGACCGGCAAGGTCAGCAACAACTCATCTCGATCCAGATCCGAGAAAGATCCTTCTTTCCCGTTCCCTCCTATTGATTCGGGACCAAGATTTACCGCGAGGCTACGGAATCTTGGGTCGAAGAAAGGGAGGAGAGAAAGAACCGGTAGGGATGTGGACGACCTGCTGGTCGGTGCGGGCGAGGCACTTGCGGACGATCTCACCCTCGAGCGCGCGGCGCTCGTCGAGGGAGAGGTGCTCGTAGTACTGCGCGAGGCGCGTCTGCCCCTGCTTGTTCACGAACAGCACGAACCGGATCCCCATCCTCTTCTTCCTCCTCGGGCTCTCTCGTCTCAATCCCAACCTCGAATTGCCTGCTCACGCGACGGCAGCGGGCCTCCGGGAAGACGAGGACGAGGCGGTGGAGCTCGGGATCGACGGGGACGGCGGCTGGGGAAGGGGCGGATCGGGAATTCGGGGACTTGGTTCGCGCGTTGGAACTCACCTCGGAGCCCTTTTTCTTCGGATTTTTTTCATGAGTGGATTCTTCAATTTTACCATTACAAAACACATATAGTTATCGATGTCATTCTTTTTACAATTTAATTCCACCTATGCCATTATCGAGAGTTTTTCGACATTTTCAGCATCTACGAGATGCAAATATGGTAAAAAAAAATGCACATGACAGTTGGGTTCCCACATGTCATCCTCTACCTTCTCCTTCCTCTCCTCCTCTCTTCTCCATGGCTGGCCGTCGAGGGTCAGTAAGCTGGTAGGTGACGGACGACAACGAGCTCTAAGGGGACGCGTGGGCGGCGGTGAGCTTGAAGGCGGCCCGTGGGCGGCGGCGAGCTTGGGTGAAGGAGCAGGCGGCACCGACATGGGTGTGAAGAAGGAGGAGCTCACCGCTGCCGCCGTCATTCGTTGTCGCCGCCGCCACCCTTCACGCCGTTACCACCCACAAGCTCGCCGCCGCCACGCCCTCTACGAGTAAGCTCACTAGTCATCGGACCTAGATGAGAGAGGGTAGAGAGGAGGGAGGAGGAAGAAGAATAAGGTAGAGCAGTGGAGGTGAAAGGAGGAAGAAGATGGGGTTTAGTGTATGACGTGCGGGGCCCACATGTCAGGTTATATTTTTGCTCGTATTTTGATTTGGTATATGTCGTAAAATATTGTTGCAAAAAGAATGACATCAATAATAATATTTGTTTTGTTATGACAAAATCGACAACTTTATAATGACACTGATGAAAAAAATACTTTCTTTGCTAGTTAAAATACTACCCAATCCATTGCAGCCTTGCTGCTTTGTCATTTGAAGGGCTGCAGGCCAATTTAATTTTTTCCCCATGAAAAATGTTGGTGAACGGACGGTGCTACCCCTGTCTCATGGTCCGGCTACACCACGGAGTCCCAAAAGAGCTAGAAGGAACATGAGCCAGTCCACCACCCCGATCCCCCTCTACTTTCTCTGACGATTGCGACGGCGACCTTGATGGCAAGCTCGGCGGCTACCAGGAGGTGAGTCCTGTTACTTCGATGCCCGTATACCCTTGTTAGATGTCCGTGTTGGTGTTGTAAGCTGACCAACAATGTTAGTTCGATCATCTCTAGGGTCGACAACATGTATTATAACCGTTGACCAGGAGAGCTTTTATACTTTGGCCATGCAGCTAGAAAGCTGAAGGTAGACGGCCTTGTCTAGGGCCGTTGACTACATAATTTTATGGTGAACGGCTTGCTTGTGACCATTGAGCATGAATTTGACCATCGAAAAGATTCGATTTTGCTGTAATGACTATACATACAAACCAGGACTAGCTCGATGGGTCTAGACACGACTCAAGTTTGATGAAGTTTGACTTCTATGCTCTATTTTTATTTGCTAAGTTTGTACTATTGAACTCTTAATGTGTTTATTCAGGTTTTGATTCATCAAATTATGCTGAATTATATTTTTGTTACACTTTGATTTGTTTCTCACCGCCTCTAATAATTTATGGCCATGGCATTGCATCACATCACCCAACTCCTTTTAAATTATAGAGAGAATTGCACCCCCCCTGAAGTTGTAGCAAATCTCACTTAGCATCCTGAACTTGAAAATTGCGATGTCGGCTCCTCGAACTTGTCTACCGTTAGAAGCTGACGCGGTTGCCCATGTGATTGTTAAGCGCTGATGTGGCTGTTAAATAATGACGTGGCTAGCCACATATGCATCTTGTCATGTCGAGTTCATCTTCTCCATCTCTCCCCCTCTCCCCTCAATCTCTCTCTCCAATTCTCTAACCGATGTCCCTTCCCCGTGCAAGCTCTCCGTCGCCAACCTCCCTCTCCTCAATCTCTCTCCCCAAATATATACCACGGAAAGGAGGCGGCGGTAGAGGCGAGCTGGTGCGAGGAGGGCGTCGGAGGCGGCGGTGGCGAGCTTACGCGAGGATGAGGCTGGCGGCGGCGCTCGCGCTAGGAGGAGACGGTGAGCTTGTGCTTGGAGGCGGTGGCGGCGAGCTCGCTCAAGGAGGAGGCCATCGGAGGCACTGGCAGCGGCAAGCTCACGCGGGGAGGAGGTTGTTGGCGGCGCTGACATGGGAAGGAGGCCGGGGCAGCGAGCTCACGCGGGGAGGAGGCCGTTGGCGATGCTGGCATGGGGAGGAGGCTGGCTGCCGCGGGCTCGCTTAGGGAGGAGGTCGTTGGCGGCGATGGCGTGGGGAGGAGGCCGACAGCCGCGAGCTCGCTCCAGGACGAGGTCGTTGGCGACGATGGCATGGGGAGGAGGCTGTTGGCGGCGCTTGTGCAGGGACAAGGAGGAAATAACGGTGAGCGAGCTCATGTGGGAAGGAGGCCAGCGGTAGCGCTCACGCGGGGAGAAGGTCGGTGACGGCGCGTGCGAAGTGGAGGCTGCGGCGACGAGCTTGCGTAGGGAGGAGGCCGTTGGTGGCGCTAGCATGGGGAGGAGGCCGTCGACGGCGCTCATGCGGGGACAAGGATGCAGCAGCGGTTAGCGAGTTTGTGTGTGAAGGAGGCCATCGCCGGTGTTCGCGCGGGGAAGGTCTCAAGGGGAGGAGGACCTCAGGGAGGAGAAGGTGCATGTCGACGTTTGAGAGGGAGAGAGAGAGGACAGACAGGGGAAGGAGAGGAGAAAGAAGATGATGGCATGGCAGCACATCATCCACAATCACATAGGTGGATGTTTAGATGGTAAGCCTCATCGGCGATTAACAACCATCTCAGTATTTAACAGCCACATGGATAGCCACATCAGCTTATAACGGCTGCTCTAACGGCTTTGGGGCAACCATGTAAAGAGAGACAAGTTTAGGGACCGGCACCACATGTAAGATCAAGCCTCCCATGGACTGAATGATTTTGGTAATTGATGGCAACTAGGCCGTACAGCTGGATCACGCCAAGATTAAGGACATTTGTTTCCTAGTTCTTTTGATTTCTTACGTGTGTGTAGCCTAGGGACAACATGCCTACCGATCGTCGTATCTCTGGCTACAGGGTCCCACTGAGCACATTTTCAGTCCCTTATCCTTGTTCGTCTTCGAGAAAGTTCGGGATAGGTATAGGGGACTCCACGGGTAGCTAGCTGTCCAGGGTTTCGTAGCCGCCAAGTCTTAAAGCCAAATATTTCCAATGGACGTGAAACTTTTCGTCTAAGTGTCCAAATATTCCCACCAAGTTCACAAGTTGACAAACATGACACTAAACCCTAAGCGAGACATGAAGGGAGAAAGGGGATAGCCAAAACGTAGTGGGCGGTAAAAATTAGTCCCGTCGGACCGGGTCCGACGGCTGTCGGACTGGGTCCGATAGATGCGCGTGCCAGCGGCTAAGTCACTCAAAATGCAACCCTACTGTCGGACCGGGTCCGACCAGACCATAGGTTCCTAGCGACTAAGTCCCCAAATGCAACCCTTCTGTTGGACCGGGTCCGATCACCGTCGGACCAGGTCCAACCAGGTCGTTCCTAAGGTGAAACACTTCATCGGACCGGGTCCTACGATCATCGGACCGGGTCCTACTGCGCACAGGAAATTCAATCCGGGCCGTCTATTCTTAGGGTTTTTCGCCTTTAGGGTATAAATTGGAGCCTCTAGCTCGGGAGAAACTTGAGAGAGCCTCATTAGCAGCCATCCCTTTCCCTAGCCATCCTAGAGAGCTCCTCCCATGGTCCCCACATCCATCTAGGGTTCCATGTGCTTGAGAGGTTGAAGGGGAGAGAGAGAGGGAGAAGAAGAGAGAAAGAGGAAGAAGAAGGTGCCCCTACCTCCTCTCATCCATGGCAAGTTTTGCCCCTTCTTCCATGGTATTCTTGCCCTAGTTTCCATGGTGGGAGAGAAGGGGTAGTGGTGAGAGACGGTCTCCGATCTTGTGCTCTTGGAACTTCGCCGCTGGAGAGATCGTCGTCACGCCGCGAGCTTCATCAACCGAACAACCACGTCAACCAAATCCTCCGTGTATCGGGGGTCACTTCCGTGTGTCGGAGGAGCGTTGTCTTCATCCGTTGAAGGTTGTGTACAAAAACCTCCGTGTGTCGGGGGTCGGAGCCGTGTGTCGACGCCGCGGGTGCGAGGAGCTTTCGCTTGTGGAAGAACTCGTCTTGTGTGAAGGTTTGGGGCTCGCCTACCATCTATTGATGAAGAACTACCACGAGTGGATTGAGGGCTAGGGACGAGAGAGTCCTGACTTCTCTATGTGAGAAGTTTCCACAACGGAGACGTAGGTGTTCATGTATTGAGCACCGAATTTCGGTAAACAACTCAGTTTGCGTCTCCTCGTCTCTTGCATTATCTTAATTGTGCATTGCTTGTGTGAGCCATCGTGCCACCTTTTCAATTGATTAATTATGCCATCGCTTCCGCATCTAGATAATAGGACTTCATCGGTAGCTTGAGTAAAAACCGGACAAAACAATCACGTAAATAAGGTTAAAATTTAAATTAGGAGTCCGATTCACCCCCCTCTCGGCCTAGGTTTCCTACTCCACAATTTGTAAGTCTAGGGGGCTAATGAAAGGGATATGCCCTAGATCAATCATATTGTTGATTGTACCACATATTTGTTCATGTACATATGATAACGTTGTTTATCGGTTCCCTGAATAAATGTCATGACTCTATCCAATGGGTACGACTAGATTGTGAAACACATTGTTAAGTAACATTATTCTAAACGGGTCCCTGATTCATAACATTATGAGGAACGGTCATGATTTGATCAGCATACGTATTGGTTGATGGTAATGTTTAATATACCATAGATATAGAGATATCAAACCAATAGTATGGACGCATGTTAGAGAACATGGGCAGTCGGACAGACCTACTTCGAGACGCTATGAGTTGTTATCTTTTATAATGCCATCAGCGTATAGTCTCGAGTGGTATACCTATATGGTTCTTAAACATGAGATTGTCATGGATGCACAGCATGTTGACTCGTATACTTTGGTATCATCAGACGCTACACCGTAATAGGGTAGTTATAAAGGTGCCTATCGGGTATGCCGCGATACATGGCCAGAGGTGTGATAATCAAGATGGGATTTGTCCCTCCTCAATAACAGGAGAGATACCTCTGGGCCCCTCGTATGGATGGATAGGAAAAGCTCATGACCGTGCTAATATGACTAAGTAGTTAGTCATGCTATGTATCCATTTCACAGCCGAGTGAAGTGGTCGAGCTATCAACAAGGGTGGCGCGCATCTCGCCTTGAGCTTGACTGGTATCGGGAGGCAAAGGGATTGGTATGTGAGTGTATCAAGATTCAGCCAAATATTGATTCTGTTCATTCGGGGGTCAATACGTACTGCTATGTGCCGCTGTTGATTGGTGGATTGAAAAATGGATTTTCGGATCGACGGCCGACTTGCACTGAACCTAACGGGTCACACACTTAATGGTTTGAAACTGTTTAACGGGTTTGTGTGTGGATACGATTTGTGTAGGAGATAGAACTCTAGCGGCCCGAAGCCCACTAGCGTGACTATATAAGGAGAGGCATAGGGGCGGCGTTAAGTGATGAGTTGAGCCTTCACCACCCCTAGCCGTCGCGCGGCCCTCCTGCTCTCCAGAAACCCTAGCCGCAAGGCGAGGTGCTAGCACACCCCGTGTGGCATTGCTGCTCGGTACGTATGGATACCGCTAGAGGCGCTGCCGTACGCGGACGCGCTGTTCGGTTGGAGCACTCGGTGAACACTCTGCGAGCACATACGAGCACTCGGTGGTGATCGGGACGTGTACGTCTACTTTCTCTATGCGCGAGAAACTGTTTTCGCTGCATCTGCGCGTCAAGGGTAATGATCTGTGATCCTCTACTTACATGTGCTCCTGAGTGATTCGTGGTAGAAAATTTTTATTTTACGCTCGCGTAGCCTAACTGTTTCCCAGTAGCTAAGTGAGATTTGCTGCAAGTTTAGAGGATACCGATGCAATTCTCTCTAAATTATATATCATATTACCATTTAACACTTGGCTCAATTGTATGGTTGCTTATTATTACTAACTATGAGTACTTAAGGCCCTGACCTTTTCAGCTTAACGGCTTGTCTACGTTTTAAAAGTATGTTTTGAGTTTTTTGAGTCCGTTTTTTTGCTGTTTTGAAGATGGATCCAAACCTTTAAAAAGCAAGTCAAACGAAATGTATCTGAATCTCGATACTACCTCGAGAAGCTCCTGAATTTCAATCATTTTCAGCCGTTCAGCCGTTCAGATTAGCTCAAAAGAACATGACTTTTATTTTTTATAAATACCTTTTAATCCGCTACGCCGCACAGCAGGGAGATAGGTGCCTAGAAACGGAAGCACTAATAACGAGCCGGCGATAGTGCTGACGGCGTGACGCATAGCGGCATAGGTAGGGATGCAAATGGGGGCGGGTTGTCCACTTGCCCGCTAGATTAGCCTGCAATATTAACCACCAAAATACCCACACACAGCCTGCTAAGTTTTTTGCAATTCGAAGCGGGTAGCCAGCTTAGCCTGATGGGTCCCGCTTGGTCGCAACTGCTTCATCATTTGCATGCCCAATCGTTCTTGTCTCTGGCTCTCTGCTCCGCTTGTGGCGTGGTGCTTCCCTACTTGGTCCGGCGAGCTCAGCGAGAGCTGACGGAGGCAACCCACGTATACGAAGCGCCGCAGCCTCGGCGCGTCGATCTCCACGGCGTCCACGTCGGCGACGGGGCACACGGGGTCCTGCGACGTCCAGCCGCACCTGTCCAGCACGAGCGTGGTGCCGCCGGGAAGGAGACGCGGAGCACCTATGCCTCGTCGTCGTCGCCCTGATCAGCTCCGGAGAGCAAGACAGACTCGAGGCGAACGTTGGCAAGCTCCGGCGAGGCGTCGATGGCGCGCTGGAGGTGCCCGATTTGCGCGGCGCAGAGGCGCAGCCGCAGGGACGTCAGCCGCGGGAACGCGACGGCGGGCGGCGACGTGAGGTCCAGGTCCAGCACGCGGAGGGTCTCCGCCGGCTGGGAGCCGAGGCTGAGCTCGTAGAAGTCCCCGCTACTGCTAGCGTTCTCGGATGAAGCGGGTACCCGCAAAGCACACATTTTTTTCAGCGGGCAGTGCAAGCGGGATTGTGATCACCGCACGTGGGCATGCGGCTGGTGTGGGCGGGTGCGGACTGGCCGCAACCCGCCCCACTTGCATCCCTAGGCATAGGCTCTTATCAACGTGCAATGGAGGGATCGCCACTTCGCCAATGCCACCCTTGCGTGGCCGGGCCTAACAAATAAAATTCCTCTCATTTTTGGGCTGGCCCAAAAATTAACTTGTATGACGAAGCAAATTTTGGGCCAAAATAAACGGGAACTATTTTTCTCCGTTTGTCAGGTACACGTTGCAGCCTTGCATACTCTTATTTTGTGCAGCCTAATAAATATCGCTTTTTTCTAATTATCAGAGACTATTTTTTAGAAAAATCCCAGTTGATTTTCTCACATATCTAGATGTTTTCGTTGAAAATTTTATGTGTTGTATGGAGGTGTCTGATCTACGGCCTAGAAAATTGTCTGAACTCTCGGTCGCCTAATGTTAAGCCGGGCCCAATTAATATTAGAGGCTTTCCACCATCCTTGGAGAGGTATGGAGAGATACACAATATAAAAGAAACCAATTAAATCCTAGCCATTCATTTTTCTTGGTAGGATTGGAACAAAATTTCTTTCCTCTTTCTGCTTACTCTCTTTCTCCCTCACTAATGTCATCTTTCTATATCCTCTCACCTTGTCGACGAACTTTGGCGGCTGAAAAAATAAACGCGAGGGTATAACTACAGCCTTCGTGTTACATGGAAACACACGAGTGCTGCGAAAAGCCCTCGTATTGACACATCCACTAACGAGGGCTAAATGGAGGCCCTCACATCAAATGGTGGCCCGCTATCTACTCATGAGGGCCAACTGTTAGCCCTCGCCACTAATGGCCCAAATAATTGCTTGGTCCCGCAACTTGTGGGCACGTGGGGATTATTAGCGAGGGCTCACTGTGAGGCCCTCGTGAGTAAGACTGGCTGAGCAACTGCTCGTTAGGGCCCACAGTGAGCTCTCGCGAGTGTGACCACTATAAAACTTAGGGCATATTTGGTTCACTACCTAAGGCTGCCACGCCTAACATTAATTGCACACATTCTGAAGCGTATTTGGTTCAATAGCTAACTTAATCGCGCCACACTTTCTTAGCCTCTAACCCTACATGTCATAGACTAATTTTCTTGCCACATTTTGCCACAAGTGTGGCGCCAATTTTCTTATCGACTAGGCTGTAGCAACCGCACTACGAGGGTGCCCGCCTGGACCAGACGTTATCGTCATCTCCTCTGACAATGAGGCATCGTCTGGTAACCGTGAAGCCTATTTGATGGAGCTCGACTTCAGTAGAGAGATGCTGGAGTCATCATTAGTCAACAGAGAATACTAGTACTGATTAGTGTGTAATGTGTATTAGCGTGTAACGTGGAATCGTGTATTAAATATGTAATGCATAAATAATCTATGACATGATGAAATTTGGAGATTTCAAAATGCTTACTCATATATTTAGTGTATCGATGAACAGATGGAGCAAGTTATGAAAGGCACAATATCGCAGATCTTCGATTTATTTTTCAAATTTTTTGCATGTCCAAGAATGTTACATAAATGAATCTTAGTGACTCAAATAAATTTGAAATTAAAATTTGTGATTTTTTTTAAAAAATTGAAATTTGGGATGGTAGGAGGCAATTTATTACTAGTGAGGGTTTAGGTTATCACCCTCGGGTATATGTTTTATACACGAGGGCCAAGCTGGCCCTGGTGTATATTTGGTCATGTACACAAAGGATGCGCCGATAGCCCTGGTGTTTGATTACTCGCAAGGGATAGCTAGCCCTCATGAATAACTATGGCCACCTGCATGAGAGATGCTCCTCACGGGGCACATCGGCCAGTCTGGCTTCAGTTACTCGCGAGGGCAGATGGCCCTCGTGAATAACCTGCCCCAACGGTTCACGCGTACTTGCGGGGACCACCTGCAACCTCTCTTCATTACTCGCCTTCGTGAATGAAGACCTGCGCTAGGCGGCTAGAGGGGTTGAATAGATGCCACAAATTTTTGACGCTATCGTTTTCACCAAAACCCGAACAACTTGACAATTATGTGTACCCATAACATGCATGACTAAGAGTCATGGAATATGTGGTAATTTTTCATTCACAATACTGGTTGTCAAGTGTCCAAAAGAGAGTAATCAATTCAAATCTTGCTTTAGAAAAGAAAACCAAGCCAAATGATCAAAGCCACTTTCAGAAAAACAAAAGCAGATTCTTCAGAATTTGTTCTCACTTGGAGCAGAGAGATGGTGGCTTTATATTGCTCCAAAAATTGTGGGAATTTGTCTCCCTATGAAACAATGAGTCCTGAAGCACTCCACCAAAAATCTCCTCAAGATTCGTTGCACAGAAAATAAAAAAATCCAACACCACGAGCAGTCAAGAACTTCGAGCAGAAAGTTTGGGGCTCGGTTTTCACTTCATAGCTCCTACATGGAGAAACCAGTGGACTTCCAATTTTTACCATAAATGGATATATGAGTCGCTCATCTTTTCCAACTAGAATCATCCCAAAATGAGTTTTATAGAGTTTTCTAAAAATCCTTTACTGAGTGCTGCGCGGATGAAAGTTTCTGGACAGATTAGCAACAAGTCAAGAACTTGATCTCTTGCCTCTCATATGGTTGCAAAGTGTGTATCAAGTCATATTAGCAACCTCAAGGCATAATAGATCACCAATAACCAACAAGAAATCATCCAAGTTCTTCTCAAAACAAGAGCTCCAAAAAGAGAAAATGAAAAAGATGAAGAATTAGGAGCAAATCAACACAAGATGTTTATGGAGAAGAATGATTTCATTACATAGAAGTTGGGGATTACAAACCACAATCCATGTGGTTACAAGCACTCTAAGTTCCACCCAAAACACACCCAACTCACCCTCTCTATTTCTGAAATTTTCAGTTCTAGGGGAATGAAGAGGAGGTGCTCCCCTCCCCCTCTATTTATCTCCCAAGGGTGAGATGCCCTAAAACCCTAGAGCCCATCTCCACCCTTCATTTGAGGATGAGTGGTGTACAACACACACACTACAAGACATACTCCTGAGAGGGAATATTCTTCACATATTCCTTCGGAAAAATATCTTCACAGCTTTCTCGGTCGCCAGTCCAAGCCTAGGCCCACCGGTCAGATCACCAGGTTACCGACGCCGCAGCCTCCAGCTGCCTCGGATTCCTTTCCATGGCTAAGCTTCTCGAGTACACCACCTCATGTGACTGCCAGGTCATCGAACCCGGTCGCCAGCACGCCTCGGGACGCACTAGCCTCCAGCTGTCCCCACGAAGCGTCAGCATTGTACCGTCGATCCCTGCATCACTAAGGTGAACACACATGAAACCGACACACCTTACCTCACCTGCAAGGTTAGTCCATCATAAAATTTTCAACATCATAATCCCTTCGTGACATCACAATTAGGAAGCCCTAACACACCACGTGTTAGCTTAACAAAGTCCACCAGACCACGTCCGATCAAACTATTACCTTGCCCAAACTCAGCACAATGGTCCGGTTCCAATTTCACAGCAATGTCCACAAATGCACCATTTAATAATTCTTCAAAACCCTTCAAATTCCATCTTGTCACATATATTCATCATCAAACTGGGGCACCCTCAACATGGGTCTCAACAGTGAACAACTGTGGGCAGCTGCCAGTCACTCGCAAGTAAGGCAGATATAGATTTGGGAGTGCTTGGACTTGGGCAAAAATTTTCCGAAGTCTAAGTGCTCGTCCCCGCCGCGCTCGTAGCCCCTCACTCTAATCGCATCCCGCCGCCGCGGCCACGCTGAGGGAGAGGGAAGGGAGGAGGAGGAGGAGCCGGCGCCGAAGCACGAGGAGGAGGAGTCCGTTGCCACCGCCACCGAAGCACGTGGACGAGTAGTAGGAACACGATCGAGGTGAGGAGAACCCCAACTCCGCGACGCCGCACCCCATCTAACGGCAAGGTTTCTTTGCGACTTTTGTATGTTTGAATGCTTTGTTATGAGGGCTATGCATGAACGTATATAGGTTTAATCATGAGGGTTGTGCGTTTAGTACAATGTTAATTACAAGGGCTATTGTTAGATTATGCATACACGAGGGAAAATTATGGTTAGCTTATGAATCAACTTGTTCGTGAAGGTATGAAAAAAAGATATAAGATTGATGTATGATGGCTTAGTGTCGAGCGGGCGACACACAAAGACATGGTTTGAGGGGACACGTTAGTTTGTGTCCCGGGCTTTCCAGGGGGCTGGAGGTGTTGTCTGTTGCCCTTGTGCTAAATGTGGTAACTGTCAGAAGAGAACACGTGACGAAATGGAGACACATCTAGTAAATAATGGGTTTAAGGTCGGTTACCATCGATGGGTATGTCATGGGAGAGTACTCGTGCCGAGGTTGTGCCAGCAGGACCTCCCAATGGTTTCGATGAGATAGATCGAATGGAGGACCTCGTGCCATGACATGGGGAGAGTACTCGTGCCGAGGTTGTGCCAGCAGGACCTCCCAATGGTTTCGATGAAATAGATCGAATGGAGGACATGGTTGCTGATATTGGCCACGGTTATGATGGTGATGATCAGGACTCACAGCTAGACATGGCCGACTTCTTTAGATTGTAGAGTCAACCAAAAAGCCTTTGCACGATGTAACGTCAGTGACTGTCCTGTCTCAGGTGACACGTATGATGGCTGTGAAGTCCAAATTCAACATGCCCATCGCATGTCTTGATGATGAGATGTTGGCTATTTGGTGTGATGCCCTCCCGGAAGACCATAAGATGCCCAGGACTTGGTATGAGTGTACAAGGCTCCTGTCGGGTTAGGAATGCCATACAAGAAGATAGATTATTGTGAGAAGCTCTCCATATTGTATTACAAAGATGACGAGAAAAAGACATGGTGCAATCATTGTGGAAAGTCGCGGTACTTTGAGAACACAGACTCTAATAGCAACAAGTTTCAGACTAGTGTGGCAAATAAAGTGTTGCGTTACTTCCCATTGAAAGATCGCCTCCTACGGTGTTTCAACAATACACCCAGGTGCGTCCTGACTAGGTCAAAAACTGATCGAAAGCCTGGGAGGGACTTGGGCATTATTGGAACAGTCCAGAGTTCAGGACCAAGTCACAATAGTCCAAGCTGAAACGGGTGGCGCAAGGAGTCGTCAAGTACATTGGAAAGTGGTCCCTGCCATTCTTCAGAAAGAAAGAGGTAATAACTTCTCCCTTCATTTCATTCAGCAACTCTTTTCTCAATCTTCCACATTGTGATGCAGTCCAAGTAGGATGGGGAAGACATAGGTGCCTTGAAAGCATACAGGAGGGCAATGATATCGAAGGCACAACGACAAGCTCCCGAGCCAGTCATGGCACCAGACGCACAAAAGAAGATTGTAAGTGAAACCTACATCATTACTATATTGTTTATCACTACCTACCATTCTAATCTCACTCGGATTGAATACAGGAACGGTACGTGGAAGCGTACAAGGAGACGCATGGTCCTGATAGCGACCCGTACGCAGAGAAGAAGGTAGACCCTAATGTAATCTACACCCACATGGGGCTTAAGTCGCATGGTCTGATGGATTCATGCGCGATGGAAGGTCCCACCGTTCCGCCAGGGAAAGGATTTCTGAGAGGGAGCTGCAGAGGGAGAGGTAGAGGGCGAAGCAAAGGGAAAAGAAGATAGAGGAGCGACATAGGAAAGAGCTTCAAGACTTGAGGATACAGATGGAAATGACCCAAAGAGCGGCTCAGAAGCGGTGGGAAAGAGAACAAATGCAAAGGTGGATAGAGTTCGCAAGCTGCCATTCAGGGGGAAACTTCGAGTAGGTATTCCCTAAACACAATCATACCCTCAATTATTTGCATTAACACTACATTGCTCGCGAATGTGTATGGTGGGTCGAGCAGGCATGTTGGAGAAGGTGGCGATGGTTACGCGCTTATGTGGGACCACAACCCTTTGTTCAGCCTCAAGATGCGGTAAGTGTCGTGAATTCATCATAAACTTAGCTAAAGTGTATTTTCAATCAAAACTTATATTCTAAGTGCTTGCAGGGCTCTGCTCCTTCAAGTCAGGCTCAGGAAGTCGACCACGAGGCTGAGCGTGAGTGGGCGGAAGCAGGGACTGACGGTTTCGAAACCTACAAACTACCACCCCTTCGCTCTTCCCTGCACTGGACAACGCTCCTTCGACCTTCCCTTTAACGGATGGTACTCATTCAATCATCCCTGACCCAGATAGAGCCCCGTGATGGATGGATGGATGGATGTGAATGTGTATGTGGATGCAGATGTGTATATGTGAGCTAATTGTGTGATGTGGATGTGTTATATGAATGATGTGTTTGTGCTACGCGATTGTGTGATGTTTATGTGCCGTGTGAGATATTGGATGTGTTATGTGAATGTGCGATGTGGAACTGAATATATATATATGTGTGTGTGTGTGTGTGTGTGTGTGTGTGTGTGTGTGTGTGTGTTTTGTTTTGTAAAATTGTGGAAATTAGAATTTTCAAATGTTTTTTCTGAAATAACTATATCCTGAGCGCTACAAAGTCCCTCGCAATAGCTGCACCAAGGGCCAATTATTCGCTAGGGCCTTAGCGCCCTCGTGAGTAAGAGGCAGCTGTTCCCGCCCCACGACCGCACCATACGGACCCCACAAACTGACGCGAGGGCTTTGCGGCCCTTGTGATAAAGCCGCCACGCTAGGTACACACGAGGGCTGGTTGGATGCCCTTGCGTTTGGCTATTCGCGAGGGCCCGACCCTCGTGTTACTTTGTAATTTGCGGGGGAGCAAATGCAAGCACCTTTTAGCGAGGGCTGGCCCTCGTGAATACCTTATTGTGAGGGTTGCTGTCATTATAGCGAGGGTTTTCAGCTCTCGGGATTAAGGGAGATTCCTGTAGTGAAGGATGGTCAGCGGTGGGCCACTTGGCCAACCCGAGGTGGTGCGACGGGTAGTCGTCGACTGGACGAGTAGTAAGACCATCTCCAAGGGCGTCTTGTTCTTGTCCTAGCGTGCGTCGGGATGGGAAAAAGGCCGAGAAAAGGCGGACAACGTTGCTCCAACAACATTGCTTCCCGGAAGAAAATCGCCTCCCGTCGGAGAGAGAAACCCTTCGCGTCGGGATTCTCTCTCCATTCCCTTTCTGCGCAAGGGCGCTGCTTGCAAGCAACGGCTGGTCAGTCCCGCGAGTGGGCAGAAGGTGGAAGAGGGCAAAGGAGCGGCGACGCAACCGGTGTGGTTGCTCTGGGGGAGGGGAGGCGGCGAAAGCAGCGGTGAGCATATCCGCGCTCTGGGCACCGGTGACGAGTCAGAATTGAGCACCTGCAGCAAGCACACAGAGCAGACGACTTTGCAAATGCGAGTTCATCTATTGAAAATCCTGTGCGCTTGAATCTTTTTTGCATGTACAACGATTTTGGTTGATTCACGTCGATCTATGGTCAAGATGGGTGGATCTTGTAGATTTTAAGGTTTTTGAGGGAATTTCGGTGCGAGCTGGGGACGATTTGGTTGCGATTGGGGATGAGTTTGGGACGATTTGGGGGCGAGTTGGGGACGATTTGGGGATGGTTTGGGGTCGATTTGGGGGCGGCGACCGGCACCAAACCTGTGCTGCTCCTCTGCCTTGTCGATTTACGTTTTATTGATTAATTAGAATGCGAACGGTGATTGCTTCCAGATAGTTTGTGACTTATAATTCCAATTGTATGCAGCGCAGATTCATGTTTCCTCTGTGAAAGACAACGTGGTATGCAATGCAACCACAAAATTCTCTGCATCCATTATTGAGCTGTTCAAGTTAATAAAATCCACAATCAATTCGGTACATACATTTGAGCACTCACGTCCAATAATTTCAATTGTTTGATCAGGAGATTGCAGCTAGTGTGCAGCTAAGATAAAGCCATTATAGCTCCCTTCAAATTTGAAAATGAGAAGATAACCTAAATAGGAATGAAAAGTTGTTCTAAGTAATTGTACATGAGTTTATTATTGTTTGTTTAATCCTATGTGTAGTGCTGGTAAAATTTCAACAGATTTCGGCATTAATTCATGTGCTGAAGGGCTTTGCAACACTGAGCCAAATAGATGGTCTGCCAATAAAGAATATGCCTCCCATGCAGTGCACCATCTCTTCAGAGAGCTGATTTGGATTGGTCCACACATTTCCATAATTCCATTCATGCTGTTTCTTTTTCATATTAGATCTGTTAATTGATAACACATCTATCAGTGGATCTTCTTTACCTTCTCTTTCCATAGATTATGGTTCTTTTTTGTTTAATCGTATGCGAAGTGCTGGTACAAATTCAACAGGTTTCTGTATGAATTCAGTAATTATTGATGGCCATCTTAATATGGAAAAACTTATGGTATCCTAGTGAAATATAAACATAGCTGTCTGAGTAAATTGCATGAACACAACATAGATCACTTAGAGCATGATATATTTGTCAATCTTTTATGTGAGAACAATCAAACTAAATTTGAGTACACTACGTTTTTTGACACATGTATACATGAACTAATTACTAGTTCACTGAAAAAAGCAAAACAATTGGCAATTTAGGATCCACTCATCATGGTTCGTATACCGTCTTATGTAGATGGACTCCGACTTGTCGTATACCGTCTCATTTTTATATGATATTTAATTGTTGGGAATACATTTTTACAATTTTAATAATATTTAATTGATGGGATTACATTTTTACAATTTTTTATAATACTTAATTCCATCATGCACAATATATCATATGCCGGTATATGCGAAAATACACCTTGGTATAAATACGGTATGTGGTATGGTGGTTATGAAAGAATGTTTAAATATGTAGGGTGGGAATGGAAGGGAATGTGGGAAGAAATTCTGTTGGAGAACTGTTGAGACTCATGTGGAGGGTACCCCGATTTGATTACGAATATATGTTGACAAAATGGAATCTGAAGTGTTTTGAAAAATTTTAAATGGTGCATTTATGGAAATTACCGTGGAATTGGAACCAGACTATTGTGCCGAGCTTGGGCAAGGTAATAGTTTTGATCGGACGTGGTCCGATGGAATTTGTTAAGCTGACACGTGGTATATTAGGGCTTGCTAATTGTGATGTCACGAAGGGATTATGATGTTAGTAATTTTGTGATGGACTAACCTTGCAGGTGAGGTAAGGTGTGTTGGTTTCGTGTGTGTTCACCTCAATGATGTAGGTATCGGTGGGTACGTGGCTGACGCTTCGCGGGGATAGCTGGAGGTTGGTGCATTCGGAGGCGTGCAGGCGACCTGGTTTGATGACCTGGCGGTCACATAAGGTGGCGTACTCGAGAAGCTTAGCCATGGCAAGTAATCCGAGGCAGCTGGAGGCTGCGGCGTCAGTAACCAGGTGGCGAAGTTGATCTGACCGATGGACCCAGTCTTGGGCTGGCAACCGAGAAAGCTGTGAAGATATTTTCTAAAGGAATATGTGGAGAATATTCCCTCTCGGGAGTATGTCTTGTAGTGTGTAAATTTTACACCACTTATCCTCAAATGAAGGGTGGAGATGGGCTCTAGGGTTTAGGGCATCTCACCCTTATGCTATAAATAGGGTCTAGGGCATCTCCTCCTCATCCCCTTAGAGCTGAAAATTTCAGAAATAAAGATGGTGAGTTGGGTGTATAAGGGTGGCCCCCAGAGTGCTTGTGACCACATAGAGTTTGGTTTGTAATCCCCCAACTTCTATATATGCAATAAAATCTTTCATCTTCATGAACAACTTGAGTTGATTTGTTTCAAGTTCTTCTTACTTTTGTTTTCCTTTTTGAATCTCTTAATTGGAGATAAGTCTTGGTGATTTCTTGCTGATTATTGATGGTCTATGATGCCTTGAGGTTGATAATATGATTTACCACATTCTTTGCAACCATATGAGAGGCAAGAGATCAAGTTTTTGACTTGTTGCAAATCTGTCCAGAAACTTTCATCCGCGCAGCAGTCAGTGTTTCCTTTTTAGAAAAACCTAGAAAAATTATTTTTGAGAGATTCCACTTGGAGAAGTTCCGTGACTTACATATCTATAACACAAAAAGTTTCAAGTCATGGAGATTCTTGGTTTGGGTGCAGTGAGGTGAAACCAAGTCTTAAATTTTCTGGATGAGATTTCTGGCAGACTGTAGTGTTTGAATTTTCCTGATTTTTTTGCAAGGAGTCTTGAGGATATTTTTGATGGAGTGCTTCACTACTTATGGTTTCATAGGGGAAAAAAGTTCCACAATTTTTGGAGCAACAAAAAACCACCATCTCTCTGCTTCAAGTGAGAACAAATTCTGAAGAATCTGCTTTTGCTTTTCTGAAAGTGGCTTTGATCATTTGGCTTGGTCTTCTTTCCTAAAGAAGTTTTGAATTGATTCCTCTCTTTTGGACACTTGACGAACTGGATTGTGAATGAAAAAATTCCACATATTCCATGACTTTTAGTAATGCACGCTATGGGTATACATAATTGTCAAGTTGTCCAGGTTTTGGTGAAAACAGTAGCATCTAAAATTTGTGGCGTCTATTCACCCTTCCTCTAGCCGCCTAGCTCGGGTCTTCAAGAACAGGACTGAAAAGGGAATGAAGTTTGGAAAGAAAATCTCTTTTGAGGTGTTGAACGGAATGGAGGGAAGAAAAACGGTTGTAGATGGTCTAAGGCGTGCGACGCAACGAGGCAGCAATGCTGGTAGGAGAATGAGAGCGGTAGAGAGACGCACAATGGGACAATGCCTTAGGGCCACAGCGAGGTGACACAAAGGCTGGTAGTGCAAAAGTCGTGGACCATCCTCATGGGAGTCCCTTCAGCGGCCAAATTCCTTTCGCGAAGAAATCCTGATGCTTGAATAGAATCTCATTGCGATTCTCGTCCAAAGAAATTTCTTCGTGCATTTCCTTTAGAACGAGATTCTCTCTTCGTTTTCTTCATAAATTTTTTCGAAGTGTTGAAGATGGTAAAAAATGAAGGAATGAATGTGGGGGAAGAGGATGAGGAAAGGAATAGAATGAATGGAATATGGGATGGTATAAGGCAGCAGCATGAGTTCTGCAGCGAGACTCGTGATGGTGACGGCGAGAGGGCCGCGGTGAGGCTGCGGCACAACGACAATACATGTGGGCAGTGGCGCGAGGGCCACGGGGGGCGACAGCTAGTGAGAAACACATCCAAGTGTTAAGAGGAGATTTAGGAATTTCCATGCTTAACCTTTATAATGGAGATAATAAAAACAAAAAACAAAGAGGGAGGTACCATAAGGTACTTACATCTTGAAAGCTGTTATATCTATCTTGATTAACGGCTGTGATTTGAGGTACTAGGAGGTAGTAAGAATGATAAAATTTCTCTTATTATTAACGCCTAACTGGGCAATAAGACATGGAATAATGTGACAATAAAGACAGCCTTTTCAACAAACAAGAAATTGGAAACAGTACTTAATTACAACTATACCATAAATCTTGATGCATGATCAGTAGACTGTGCATGCGCAAGTACGTATTAAGATACACAGATTACATCAATTCATCAAATATATATGCATGCTACCCGGCCGGCAGCATCATATCGATATTTTTGTCCGAGATCTTGGTGCGTAGATGGTTTTCTCCGCATTCGTTCCCCATAAATCGATCAGTCCAATCACACATATATACAACGACATACATACAAGGCAACATGCATACATACGTTGATCAGGTAGCTAGCAATCGCCGTCACCACCATCAACATACATACATGTGTGTGCATGCATGGTCCCTGCACTCCTGCCTGATCAAATCATGCGTTAATATCCACCATCATCATCTGATACGTACATACTAACGTACGGCACACGCATGTATGTACATATATATGCTCCCTCTCCCGCGCACATTATTATATCCATGAATTAATCCATATATCACTGGAATGTGGCTCGATCCGTTAATTCATGCGACGAAGAGATGTGGCATATTGTTTCTTTGTCTGAACGCCGTTAATTAATGGTGATCACTTCATGTCACTCGATTGATCGTCGGTCTTAATGCGGCCTCATATACAGTTGCACATATCGCCTGTCCGCAGTGGCGGAGCTCTCGTTATGGCAAGGTGTGGCAGCCGCCACACCTAAAAATAGTGGCGGATCAGGCTTCAGCGCCCCTCGTCGCCCATCGCATGTAGACTACCATATAGGTATCAATAATCAATACTACTCTATAATACAATGATCCTGGCCATGAGTAATTATTGTTAGAATTATTGGGCCTGGCCCATTTAATATCTAAATAATTCCTGAAAAATCTCAAAAGCCCATGTATGCATGAGGCATATGAAATTTCTTTAGTACCATATTGCTAGTGGGAGGAGTGGAGGACATGCTTAAATAGTGGAGCTTGCTCTCTTCCACTAGAGAATGTGATGGGAAAGAGAAATAGAGAATCACACGCGCTTGCTCGCTCGCCTCGCCTCGCCGGGCCGGGCTCGGGCAGTTTTATTTCTTTTGCTCTCCGGATTTTGCGGGTCAGATATGGAATATGCAAATCGTGTTTTTGGGAACACGAGCTCTTGCACCGGGTAGGGCAAATCAGGTTTTTGGGAAGCGCTCGGCACGACTGCTCGCTGCTTCCTTCTTCCGCTTCGCGAGGACTTCTTCCACTAAGCCGTCGCGATCTGCGTCGGCAACTCCTTCTCCAAGTTGCCGCCGCAGTTCGGCGACGATTGGCCCCGGGTAGGCCGGATCTGCAGGGTTTGGCGATGTGGCAGCGCCACGGTGGCCGTTTTTCTTCTCACGGCGGCGCACGGTGGCACTCCAGATCGATCTCCTCCTCTCGGTTTACATCTTCTCCCTACTCCAGATCTGATCTCTTTCTCCTGCGATCCTCGGATCCGAGTCGAGCCGTGGCACCGTCGACAAAACCCGACCCGACCCATCTAGATCTCTACTCGCTTCACGGCAGATAAGTCATGCGGTCGCCGGCCACCGGCCGGAGCCGAAGCCGGCGATGTATGCTCCCGCAGCCCCCGGGTCCCGTCTCCATGCTCTACCCTTTCTGCCCGTTTAGTCACCCGCTGGTTCTATTGCCTTCTCTTCTTTTTTCGCCACGAATGGACTCCGTTGGTTTGATGTTGTGAGGTTTCAGGTTTCAGCTGCTGTGCGGTTGTCGACAGCATCGGTGATGTTACATCCACGATTACTCATCCTTGCACTTTGAGGTTGACCTGTGAAGAAATCGTTGGGGGAATATGTAATCTGAGATGCTCTCGCGCATGTTCTCCCTTTGTTGGTTTGTTCTTTTGTTTGTGGCTTTGTGTTGCTTAAGTCCTGGATCGATGAAGCCGTTATTGTCTGCGTTACCTTTCTGCAGCTTCTCAAGTATTGAAGAACACATTACTTACTGAGATCCAAGGCATTCCTGACCATTTACTGCTTTTAAAATCTTTTTTTAGTCTAATATAATTAAAATTAATGTTTTTCCAATTTAATAAAAAAAGCCGATGATCAGGGTGAGTCATGCATTCACAACAGCTAAATGTGAAACTACATGACATTGAATTTATAGAACATGAAACAACTAAATGGATTTTGATAAAACATGAAACAACTGATCAAAGTTAAGTTTTGATGTTTCAATTTCCTAATTGTAGACTGGTTAAATCAGTTTGCGTCTTCCATATTTGATTTTCAGAAAGGAAAAATCGCAACATGGTGCAGCTTTCAATATTATAGATGGAAACAAATCTAGCAAACTGATGCACCTCGAGTTTTCTTTTTTTCTTTTTTTCTTTTTTCAAATTAGCATCTACGTCTTCTTGCCAAGAAAGCTATGACTGATGTTTAACTGTGAGCATCAGTGATGTGTTACCTCTAAATTCATCCTTGCACTTTGAGGTAAGGCTGCCAGTGAAGAAAACATTGGGGATAATATTCTAAGATGCTCCTTTTTTATTTGTAAACTTAAAATTCCACATCGGTAAAAACCCAACGTAATAAAATATAGTATGCTTTTTTGTTATCTTTCTGCAAGTCTCTAGGACTATGATAAAGTGCATCAACCACAGTCTATGTAGATCACATGAAGACACAGAGGTTCCATATTCATTTGCTGCTGCTTCTTACATTGATCAGTGCATCCCGCTGTTGTAAACGACGCGGCGGAGCGCGTTTACCCTCTAGTGTATGTACATATATATGCTCCCTCTCCCTCGCACATTATATCCATGAATTAATCCATACTGGAATGGCTCGATCCGTTAATTCATGCGACGAAGAGAAGATGTGGCATATTGTTTCTTTGTCTGAACTCTGAACGCCGTTAATTAATGGTGATCACTTCATGTCACTCGATTGATCGTCGGTCTTAATGCGGCCTCATATACAGTTGCACATATCGCCTGTCAGAACTCATATATGGAGGAGAGTTGGCTAGCTTGTGTGGCTGGTCTCTGTCTGATCAATGCCCTCGTGATGAGCGCTCTTGCTCATAGAGTAGTACTACTGATCCATGCCGTACTGGTATATGTTAGATTCTGACATTCAATTCGGCGTAATAACTTCGTCGTTGTGATCAGCACATAAATTCGCTGCTCGATCCCTTGATGGCTGAAGGACCAAAAGATAAATAGCGAGGGGAAAAAAGGGTGCCCATTTTGTCCTTAGAAGGCTTCTTGCATGAACTCAACCATAAACTTTAAATATGCTAATTTATTCATACTTAAAATATCCAAGCCCCCAGCTTTAAGGCTTGCTAGTTTTTTTTTTGCACAGGTGGATTTTGCCTTGTTTGGCTATTCAGATCAATTTTGCCGACACGAAACTCTCCGTACATATTCTCTCTTTGTTGATCCACGATTACAGCATTTTCCACAACCCCTCTATACCTTCCTCTAAAACACTATTTATGAATAGTATTTTAGAGCAAGGTATAGATTGCTGTTGGGATGCTCTTAGCGCTGCCCTGTGCCGCCCGCATCCCGAACTATGTACCCATGGTTCACACCCCCTCCTCACCCCGGCCGTGTGCCGGCCCAGCTCCGACGAACCCTCGCGTGCTGGTGCCGCTCCACGCTCATGCACTTGACCACAACATCCCGGCCGTCTCCCCGCCCGATGGTTGTTGCCTTCGCGGTGCCCCCTGATCGCCCTGCAACAGGCGTCGTCCCGTACCCCAGCAAACGGCCCACCCCATGCCCTAGCTAGCGTCGCTCGTTGTTTTGATATTTCTTTTTTTGTTTGTGTGATTGGTTTTTCGGTAGTACTTATAGAATAGTTTTCTTTGGAGTGTACATGGTTTATTCGTTGATGGATAGTTTTTTTTTTTCATGTTTCGAAACTGTGGTTACATCGTATATGCCATGTTGATGAGCACAAGAGAAAGTGTGGTTTTTGACCACCTAGCGTAGTTTTTTTCGATTTTATGAATAGTTTATATGAGCCAAGCGGTGACCTGGTATGATTTTTGTGAATAGTTTTATTTGGATGTAATGGTTTTTTTGTTTTACGGCATCAAGAGAATAGCTTTTTTTAAAAAAAATATACATGGTTAAATGGTAGGAGCGACATAGTTTTTTTTTACCGACACTGGCTTTTTTTGTTTGCAAAGTACGATGGTCTCCATCATGGTTACTCCCTCCATCACACAAAGAGTGCATCCTTAGGATTTTTTTTAAAAAGATTAGTACTCACGAGAAATGACCTATCTGCCCCTAATTAAAACTGTTAACAATTATACGCATTAACCTTGGAAAGGAAAAAAACAAAGCAATTCAATACACATATATGCATCTTGGAAAGGAAAGAACTAAGCAATTAAATGTGCATGCATCTTGTAAAGGAAAAACAAGCAATTAATCAACCAAATGAATCCATCTAGATGGTTTAAAAACTACAAATGCATTCTTTGTGGGACAAATTTTGAATGATAGAAATGCACTCTTTGCGGAACTGAGAGAGTATATGACAGAGCGAAATAGTTTTATTAATGATTATGAATAGTTAATTTGCAAATCCATGTAATTTACTATTTTCATGGTTACATAACAATAGAGAAATAGTTTTTTAATGACCAATATTTAATTTGCAAATCCATGTAATTTACTCTTTTTATATAATTATGTGTTTTATAAATTGATGTTTAATTGTCCACCTCACAAGGTTATATAGCATTCAGATCATAATTACATTATAAATTATTTTGATTAAATATAAAAATATAATTTTTTACATCATGTCTAGTTTTGTTTTGTTCGAAAAAATATAATTTTCAATGGCGAAAACCATTTCTCAACATGTCCTTTCAATAAATTTTTGATGAAAAAATTTTAAAAGGTATTTGCATGCAAACAATGGGTTCACATGTTCTGTTAGTTTCTGAGTGAAACATCGGATGGCATGCAAAGGAAGCAATTAACTACTATTTTCTCGAGAACCAGTTTCGACCTAGAACTGACTTCAGAGTAGTTTAACTACGCTACTCTAACGAGTAGCATAGTGCCACTGTATGTCTACAATTATGTCAACCCTCAAATTTTACTTACCTTGAGAGTCGGAATCCCATGCACTAGTCCCAGGATTGATACACTAGTGTGGAAGATCACATAGCCGATACAAGCATACATCGATTAACACATAAATCCCTGAATATTACATGTCCCAAGTTACCCCCTTAGGCGATTTCAGTAAGGCGATTAACATTAGCCTTGATTACAAAACATAGTTCAGAGTAATGCAGCTATCCAAAATATCTACCCAAAAGAATACCTCCATGGCTAAGTGTCTTGCAAGCAACCGGAGCAACCTTAAGACTCGCCAGGCCCTCCAAAGTCCTGTCCATTGTCTTCCTGACACTCGTATGGTTCATCTTCGATCCCATCGTCTAAAAGAGTATAAGTAGGCGAGGTTAGCGTCATCCAAACACTGGCTAGTTAACACTTCTCCTAATGCACTTAGTGAATATAAGGCCTTGATTTAGGGGAAGGGGTTATTTTATTTGCGTAAAGCCAGATTTAAAATGAGTTTAAATTACCTTATCTAGCATCACATATTAGTAGACTTTATATCACAAGGAGTTTAGCACCATACCAAATACATCCCAAGTCCCGACCGACCGACCGACCTTAACAACCAACCCTAGAATGACCAACCTAAAACTCGACATACACTTGACAACTTGGAAATTCACTACACCAACTTCTCGTTGACCTAACATTCTCCTAAGCCCGCCATCCTTCAAGGATTTGGCAATCCTATTGCGGACCACACTTGCCATAGATTGCCCGCCTCGGCTTAGGGGGTTGCCACCCGAACTAGCCTAGCGTCATCCTGGGGAAGTGTGGCCTCCATTACCATCCGGTGACGACCAATGCCGGTCCCTATCGAGAGTGGTCCCAGAGGTCCTTCGCAGAGCGCTCGCAACTGGCGATCCAAAACCCGTACTCCGTACGATGGCCACGTGTTGTGTTGGAACCATCCTCCAGATGGCAGCGATTTCCCCGCTACGCGTGTTCTTCCACGCTAAGCCCTGGCTAAACCCAGCACAGGCACCTCGTGCCCTAACCATCCATCAGGATGTTATCCACATGGGGCAACTCTCCAACCATCTAAACTCCACCTCATTATCCCAAGACATTTCCACACACGATCAATCCCGATCGACTGACCAACCCGGACCGACACAGCACATAGCCATAACCACAAACAACACCCAGCCCATCACTCACCTATTGCCCTAACTGCCACATGTCACATCTTTGAAATGAATGAATGAATGACCGGTGAATATCGGTTCACCGTTCCGTGGCTAGTCGCCAGAAGATTTATTTGGACCTAAGCAAGTGTAAGCAGGTTTTACCAATTAGGAGGGTGAAGTTGTTACCAGACTATTATTGGGGTAAACAATGATATGACAGTCATAAAGGCTAAATAATACAAAGGCAGGCATGTGTATGTATAACATGATTAACAAATGGCGCATATATTAAGCATGCTCATTTGATAATAAAACAAAAATAGTTTATGAAAAACTGGGTAATGAACATGATTATATCGATGTTAATCTGCACTAGGGAAAGTCGCAATATTTCCCTAATATGAGTAAACATCAAAAGAGTAAGTGTTAACTCGCCTTGCTCAAGTGGAAGGTCTTCCTCCGCGTCACCGAACCTTCCCTCGGGATCGCCTACATCTAATCACACATATAATCCAATAATTACTCATTAGTGCAAAATGGAGAAACATGATGCATGCACGTGACCTAGGTCCTATCATCGACACCAGGATGTATAAAGTCGGATAACGGTAATATTTGCGTATGATGTGCAATGCATGCCTTAATGTGTTATTAATCAATAATATCATTCCATAGTAACCTAATGGTACCCAAAATACGATATCATACGCTAATATAGTAATCGAGTAATTAGGGATTAACGGGCGACATACGATGACGGCGCGTTGTAATACGGCCTACATATGGAGTTAAGTTCTTCAGTGTTGGCATTTTCAAAGTTTTCCTAAATATAAGATATAACTCCAAGTTATAAGATATATTGGTGCTTTTTCTAAAGTCAGCACCTATTTTACTTAATAAAGAATTTATTAAACATTTTTGGCAAGTTAATTCCCTAATAAAATTTATTGGACAATAATTGCATTCTTATAATTTTCTCTATCTATTAGAGCATTTACCTACTTTAATTTATTTCCTCAGGATTTTATGGGGTCAGACTCTATTTTATAATAATAATAAAAGTTTCCTAATTCTATTTTAATCAATTTCTACTTAGGAAAACTGCTTATTACTGTTAAATAGTGCGTAGAAACAATTACCGTGGTTGGTTACATAATTTTATAAAATCCAGGACGGTCTCATCTAATTGTTTAAATTTTTCTAGAATTTTTGGGAGCCTCTAGGTATTTTAAATAAATCTATAACTATTTTTATATTTAAATAATTGGTTAAATATGTGGAAAATGGTTAAACCGCATTGGGCCGAGGCAGCGAACCGAGCCGGCCCACAGTGATTTTGGCCCACGGCCCATCCAGCGCACACACCCCGCCCCACGGATCCCTTTGCGCTGAAGGTGTATTCCCCGGGGACGTTATCGCGAGGAGACGACGCCCTGACCAGTGGTGCATCCACTTATACTGCCCAGTGAGGCTAGGGCCCACATGGCAGAGACACGGCGTCACGGATTTTAATCCAGCGCCAGGGCTTTACTGGCAGGTGGGACCCGCATGTCAGCGACCCAGTTAACGTGTGACCGCACGAATCTCGGCGCAGATCTAGCGGCCCCTGGTCGTCGTCTACCTTTAGACAGGCGACGTGGTTGGCGGCGGCGACGTTCAACGCGGCGGCGCTACAGCCTCGTTCCGGCCAGTAGCGTTCAAGAGCGAGCACCTACGGGTCCTAGGGGTTCTAGCGAAGCTCGTGCCGAGATCGGAGGCGGTCGAACACGGTGGCGCGACGGTGGCGGCGAAACCGAAGGTTTGCCAAAGCAGCCATGCCGTATGAACGATCTACACGCTATGCAATTGAACGGGGACCGAAAGGGTACAACAGGGGCGCTCATCGAGCTCAAGGACGAGCGCTTGGCGAAGCGGAGGTGGCTGGCGACGAAGAGCCTGGCGGCGACCGAAACAGGGGCATCGACGCCACGGCTCCAACGGTCGGCTCCGCTGAAATTTGGCGAGACGAAATGGTTAGGGTAAGGCCTAGTGGTTTAGGACGAAAGGAATTGGCCTTAGACTCAAGGAATCAACGTGAATGTCTTCGGCTCCAGTGCGGGGGAAATTGGGGAGGCGGAGCCAGAGGGGGCCTCAAGCTCAATTTTAAGGTGCGGCTAGTCGACGGTTTGGGTCCACGAGCAGAGAGAGACTCGGCCGAGCTGTAAGGGCGACACGACTGAAGCGGTCGCATAGGACGGCGTGCGGTAGGGCACGGCGGAGTGACAGTGCACGACGGGCGGCTAGGGCGTAGGCTTTTTGACTTGGCGTCACTTGGTGATGATGCTACGTAGAAAAGGTGAATCATGGACAGATTTGGTGGTCTTTGACCATTGGTCCATGGCGGCGGACCGGTCCTCCGGCGAGCCAGGCGGCGGCAACGCCCTTGCTGGCCATCCACAACTTGACACGGCGCGTACTTGCCGTGGGAAACAAGCGTTGACAGTATGCGGCGGCGACATGCACACGACATGGTGGCACGGCCAGCACGGCGGCGAGCAGAGAAGCAGAGCATGTCGGGGCGCGTGTGCGCGGGGAGGAGGAGAGAGAGAAAGGAAGAGAGAGAACGCACACTTGGCATCTAAATTCAAACGAATTTTTGAATTTTAACGAAGATTTGAATTTTTAACAGAATTTTGAAATTTCCCCCAAATTGGGATGTTACAATATACACATACACCCCTCTAGTAACCATTGCTTCTTCTCTTACCCCACCCCTCCACTTTCTCAGTATCCTCTTTCTCACACCAATTTTCTTATGGTTAATTATATCGAGTTTGCTAATCCTCAATCTTTTGAAAGTTTCAAAAGCCCATGGTCGATTTTTGACTTACCTGTGTCGATGTCGTCTTCATCCTCTCCGGCCGCCGCCACCACCGTGGCATTAGAGTTAGGGTTAAGGTTTGGAAGTAGGGTTCTTGGTGTCTCTGAGTTTCGAAGGAGGTCGGGGGTGGCAGCAGCATGGCGGAGAGGTGGGGATCATGGTGGGACTGTGAGGCGCCGATGGCGACGTCAGAGCCGTAGGTTCGGGCATAGGCAGCCGGCGGCCAAGGAGGGCGGATTGATGCCAACCAAAGTAGGCGATGATGCAAGGGAGAGGGAGATGGGATAATATCGGGGAGGCCGGGGAGGGGAGAGGAGGGGAAGATATATATATGGGTCATCAGATTGAGATCCAACAGTTTAGAAAATTGACTGAGAGTCTTAGTTGACTAATAGCCGGCCCTTAATCTATTATTATATTAAAGTAGAGGAAAACGGAGCCACCATAATGTGCTAGATAGGCTAAAAATCTTCTACCGTCCGATCGCCATCTAATACCGTTGATTTCGTTGAGATTGATTAGTAAAAAAATCTCTTAAACAATCCGTAACCAACACGAGATGAGATAAGTAAAAAAAATCTCTTAAACAATCCGTAACTTAACACCCGGCTGGAGAGATAATATATTGGTACGAAGGGAGGTTTACACGTGCTACTCGGCGGCTTCCATGACGAACAGGCCCCATCAAAATTAATCTGCTACTCGACTCGGTAAGACTCATTCATATTAAACAGCGTTAATATCAAAAGTGTACACACAAAATTTATTTCCCTGTGGATGATCATCGCGATCTCCTCGACAGCTTCAACGGTGACTCCTATCAATGGCAACTTCGACACGACAGCTTCAACGGCAACTTCGACGACATGCACAACCACACAACGACGGCTTCACTACGTGCGTTCCAGCCCGACAACAAACGCGTTCTACAGGTTCTGCCACTTATTCCTGCAAACTCAAAAGCAATCATAATCAATAATCTGCCGGCTTGCATGATTTATGTTTCTAGAATTCGACATAAACTTTAGAATGTTGTGTTTTCAATTAATCAGATCTTGAACCTGAATCTTAGGCGAAAAACGCTGCCATCACTGCACACACTACTGTAAGATGTCATGCCTTTCATCTTACTGTCAGCCATGAAAAAAAGAGTACTAAAAGACACCTCAGAAGGGATATTCTTTCCCCCAAGAGGGATGCATCATGCATGCTACGCCCAGTACGTCCGCACATGCAGGCATAAGCAAGCCAGCCATCCTCAGATCGGATGGATACATAGGGCAGATAAGAAAAAAAAGCAGTGTAAAGTCAAATCATCTACTATTTCACTAATTTGTGATGTGGATATATATGCTAATTTGTCCTTTAGATATCAAATAACACATATATAAATACCGTGGAATTATCCATATATATTTAGCGATCAGTTGGATTCCAGAACATCGAAGACCCAAGTTTCTGGATGACCTGAGAGGAAGAAGACATTGTATTAGAAAATGATCATGGGGCATGGTTGCAAAAGAAGCAATTCTTATAAAAGTATATATATACTAAGGTTACAACATAGAAATGAACCTGAAGAACTAAGCCACTAATTTCATTTGCCATATTATAGCACTACATGAAAACTTACGCTTTTTCTTGCTTCCACCCCCTGCAATATACCATTTAGTCCCGCAGAGAGCTCCACAGCAACCGGCTCGAGGGGATGGATGATGACCATGGGTTTTCACTCTTGACCACACCATCTGGCAAGAAGATTGGGTTTTTTTAGTGAGCCACTAACACGGAAAACCAGAAAGAAACCTGATAGAACTCACTGTCTCGAAGTC
>SPJY01002502.1:1207921-1223729 GCA_005191435.1 Raddia distichophylla
GACTGCACATGCGCAAGTACCTATATTAACACGCAGATTGTAAAATATCATCCATCATCTTGTCTGAAATATCTAGGTACACGCTTCTTTCCGCATTCATTCCCAATAAATCCATCCGTCGAATATCACACGCACATAAATCGACATATATCATAGTTATATGCATACGTGCATATATATGTTGTGCAGGTAGCTAGCAATCGCCCTCACCAACATCAACATGTATGCATCAATGCATGCATGGTCCTGCCCGATCAAAATCATGCGTCATTATTCATCATCATATATGTACGTATGATGCGTGGGACGCACGCACGCGCATATTGCATGCATCCATGCATCTCCATCTCTGAAAGGCTCGATCCAACCCGTTAATTCATGGAACGAATCACAAAATATTTCTTGTCTGAACGCCGTTGATTGTGGTCAGTTCATGTCGATCGTTCGTCAGAGCTTAAATATGCGGCCTCATATGCAGTTGCACATCGCCTGTCCTAACGCATTGAGGAGAGGCTTAATTGGTCTCTGTCTGATCAATGCCCTCGTGATAAGATAACTTGTTGATGAGTAGTACTACGTACTGCCGTACTGGTATATGTTATATTCTGGCATTAAATTAGGGTATTTCTTAATGTCCAGTATTATATATGATCAACATATTATAAACTTCACCATCATCTTTAGATGTGTTATCGTCATTAAACATCAAAACCGATTCCGAGGCTAGCTAGTTTCGCGAGTGGTTTTGCCCTTGTTTGGCCATCACGTCAGCTTTGCAGACACAAGTGACGATTTCTTTTCTTCTGCTCATCTTCCTAACCTCCTCCGGCCATTTTCCCTTTCTCAGCACTTCTAGTTATCTCGAGGAAACGATCTGGAAGAAAACTAATTAACTTTGAGAATCTCACAAGTAGTAATATTTTGGGTGGTAATTCCTAAGCTGCCCCCATTTTTTTTAAGTAATTATGGAGACTAATGGTAAACATTCCAACCACATGTAAACTCGATAGTATGCCTACTAGGATTCCATGGCATCCAAAAACAAGGTGATCTAGGGTTTGGAGTACATGATTTCAACTTATTTTGACAACATTTAGGATGTAAAGTAAACGGTGCGGACACGAGATGGCTAACACATACGTACGCGATAAAGTTAGGAGACCGAAGGTAATTTTTTCTTTTTCAAAAAAAGGAGAGAAGAAATTAAATGTCACACATAAGCTTCTCCGTGTGTTCAGCATGAAATTGTTTCATATAGTTTTGCAATAACTCCAACTTAACGTGATCGGTGCATGAAATTCCCAATGTTTCAACGTGAGGTTATTTACGTCGATGAGAATTAATTGTTCTAAACATGATCTGGTCCTGACTCGGTATAAATGGCACAAAGTCCTAGGAAGGTGAATTTTTTACTTTCTCAATGTTTTGTCATGAATCTGTAAAAAACAAATAAAATAAAGCAAACCGTGTACATGCTATTGCTGATTAATTATGATATTTATTTCTATCACTGCGTGGTTCTGGCCGGCCTGAGAAGGAGGGGTTGCGGGCACCACTGCGGTTAACAGTAGGGGTGTCACTGGAACATATATTTTCTAACGGAAATTCTTCACGACGGTATCCCGTCGCGCGCTCGCGTCGACGGGATAGGTCGTGGCCGTCGGATCGGGGGCGTGCTGATCGGGATCTATCCCTGCGCCCAGCAGAGGAGGAAGAAGGGAGGAGGAAGAAGGAAGGAGGAGGAGGAAGGAGGAGCTGACCTCGCTGTCACCGCCGTTGTTCAGGTTAGGGTTCGGGGAGTTTGGGTTCCTCGGGGTTTAGAGGGAGGTCGGGGAGACGGCAGACCGGCGGTTGGTCGGGGTTGGGTGAGGGCGGCGGTGGAGGCGGCGGTGGCCCTGCCGGAGCCGAGGGAGGGGGCGAAGGCGGTTGGGCCGGCGACGGCGCGGCGGCAGGGGCAGGAGGGCGGAGCGGCTAGCAGTGAGGGCGCCGCCGGCCGAGGCGGAGGAAGGAGGCGGCGGGGGCAGCGGGGGTGTGCGGAGGAAGAGGCGGAGGGGCGCGAGGCGAGGGGAGGGGAGGGATCCCGTCGGGGTGGGCTCCTTTTCTAATGAACCTACTGCAATCGCCCTGCGCGCTATTGTCGCCCTTCGACCGTGCCGCCACAGGATCTAGTCCACACGCTGTCGTCACCCTTCAACCTCGCCACCGCAAGATCTAATCTTTGTCATCACCGGCCCTTCACCACTCCGTCGCCGTTGGCCCCAACCCGCGCGTTGCCTATGCCTCCGACCGGCCTATGCCACGTTCATCTTTTGTTGGTTGCACTGCCTGCGCCTCCGTGTAGTCGCGTCGCCATCGAGGTGCTTACCGAAGTAGTGCTAATTAGAGGGAAGAAAATGGAGGAAGAACAAGGTAGACACATCTTGGTCTTTTCATAGTGGAAATGTCTGGAAACAACATGGATGCGCTGGAAATGAAATTATAATGGTGCCAGTGATAATACGAGGTTTGTATCGATCGGATAAAACGCAAAATAGACACTTCATTATGTCATGAAGCAAAAAATACTATATTTTTCATACAACCAATTGACCGAATCAATACATATATAGTGCTTCAGATGCTTTCCGGATATCCAAAATAAGGTTCATATACAAAAGTTATACTAGTATATATTTTAGTAAACTATGCCTAAAATGGTGTCCAAAAGCTTTTCAATATTGGGACCGGTCGCAAATTATCTACGGCATTGTACATGTGTATCTTCTCCTTTTCAGCGCGCTTTTAGCTTAAACCAGCAAAACTCGATTCAACGGAGTACGCCCAACGTACATATAATAACTTGCAAGTACACCGTACACAATGTATGTACATGCAAGTCTTTACACGTTTTTCTTATTCTTTTTTTAGGAACGAGTTCAGAGAAAGTTACCTGCAAAGCATATGTAGAAAATTTTTTCAAGGCATTCATAATCCATGAACCGCCTTGAGGACATATGCCCAATGCCAGCTTCAAATTTCGTTGCCGGCTCTAAATTTCACTATTTACTATTTAAATTTACTAGTGACTAAATTTTAGATTAAGATCAATGAGCATTTAGGGTTAGCAATAGTTATATACAATATTATCGAGCGGATGTGAACCACAGCCAGCCCTTACATATTATTTTATGGGGGCTACTAGGGGACGGGATCCCGTCGGCCCCGCCCCCCGACGGGATCGCTCCCCCGCCGCCACGTGTCCCCCGACCCCCCCGCTCGGTCTCCATTCCTCCGCGGCTCCGCCCCGCCCGAGTCCGCCTCGCCCCCTCACCCCCTCGCTCTCCCTCAGCCGCATCCGCCTCCGCGCCGTCCCCGCCCCCGCCGCCTCCTTCCTCCGCCCCGGCCGGCGGCGCCCTCGCCGCCGCCCGCTCCGCCCGCCGCCCCCGCCGCCTCCTTCCTCCTCCCCGGCGGGCCCGCCTCTTGCTCCGCACACCCCCCGTAATAACTTCGTATAGCATACATTATACGAAGTTATACGATCCGAAAGGATTTATCCCATCGATACTCAAACCGAACCTTATGCCCGAGGGGGTGAGGGGCGTTCCCCCCTCCACCGCCGGCCCACCCGCCTTCGCCCCCTCCCTCGGCTCCGACGGCGCCACCGCCGCCTCCGCCGCCGCCCCGACGAGCCCCACCCACCGCCGGTCCGCCGCCTCCCCCGACCTCCCTCTACACCCCGCCGGCCAAATATATTCCCTAACCCTAACCCGAAACGGCGGCGGCGGCGGCGCCGCCGAGGGCGACGGCGAGGTCGACGGCGGCGGCGGCGAGGTCGACGGCGGCGGTGCGCGAGGTCGACGGCGTCGAGGTAGGCTCTCCTTCCTCCTTCCTCCCCCCTCCCTCCTCCCTCCTCCTGCTCTGCACGGCGCGGGCGCGGGCGAGCTGGGCGCGGGCGCGGGCGGGGGTGAGCTGGGCGCGGGGACACGTGTCGCATGGGGGAGGTATCCCGTCGGCGACGGGATACCGTTCCTAGGAATTCCTGTATTTTATATACTATCCTTTCTACGAAATGTAGCTATTGGAAAGGGGTCACACGCTTGCACGGCACAACAACGGGCAGCCTCGCTCGCTCGTGAGTCGTGACTGCCATGAATTAATCCACGGCGAGGAACTAAGGGGGGGCTGCGTCCCAGATGCCGGAAACTAGGTACGGCCGTATAGGACGCCAGAGAAAAGATGAGGTTTGGAGTTTGGGCCTGAGCGCTGGCTCTGCCGCGTGTACCGCTATCGATAGGGATGTCAATTTTACCCATGGGTTACCGACTCGATGGGTTCAGATATGAGCGTGTTTATACCTATGAAATATTTTGGATTCGGGTTCGGATAGTTTTCGTGTTTCGGCTTCGGGTTTATTTTTACACCCATTGATACCCATGGCCATGGGTACCCAAAAAAGATAATAAAAAATTAAATATAATATAACATGTCACCACGTGTTATCAATAAATATCTATTGATGAAATGCTAAATTATAAATATAAATTTATATGTTTAAAGTTGATGAAAGATTAGAGTTGAAATTGATTAATGTCATATATATTGTATTCGGTGTTGATATAAGCTTATTATATATTTTGGGTTCGGGTACCCGTTTGGGTTTAGGTACCCATATCGGGTTTGGGTATGGGCGTGGGTTAATACTAGACCTGTTCATGGGCGGCCCGGCCCGATGAGCCCGACCCGACTCGGCTCAAAAAAGCCCGGCCCGGCCCGACCGGTGAATCGCGCCGGGCTCGGGCCTCGGTCTGAAGCCTGGCCACCGGGCCGGGCCGGGCTCGGGCTCGGGCTCGACGAAAACGTGCGGTAAGCCGTGGCCGGGCTGGGCCTCCGGGCTTCGGGTCGGGTTCGGGCTCGAAACCGAAGCCCGAAGCATCGGGCTAGGCCGAGCCGGGATCGGGCTTGGTCCCATGGGACCGGGCTTTTCCAAGCCCGGCCCGAAACCCGGCTCGGCCCGGCTGATGATCAGGTCTGGTTTATACCCATGAAATATTTTAGGTTCGAATTCATGTATAGTTTTTGGGTTCCGGGTTCAGGTACGAGGGGGGTGACCAGTCGAAGACGATGATGGATATGGGCACCTCATGAGTTTGTCCTCAACCGATAAATTATGTGAGCCCTTTCAGTTTGGTTCGGTTATTAAACCAAAATTTAATTATTTTTAAAAAAATTATAAAAAGCTAAAAATTAAAAACACATGGAGTCTAAAAAATATTATAAAATGTTACACTAAATGAGCTGTATTAAAATAAATTTTGACTTAACCAAACAAAACCAAACCGTAAATAAAAAAGGGAGGATGTTCGCATTCATGCATGTCCACGTGATTGGGCCGGCTGATTGAGCTGATTTCTAGACCCACACCAGCCTGACCAGCTTCCTTGTCAATCACTGTTAGGTTTTGTGTCAAATATGTGTACAGATAGTTTAAATGGACTAAGTGTTGTAATAAGCAGGGTTGGTTTAGAGTTGAAGTTGGACTCTAGCTAGGCCTCCACTATATAAAAGGAGCAGCCCTAGTGTAATCAAAGACAATGACTACGTAATCGTAGCATAGGCCTGAGGGGGTTAGCGGCCGGCATGTGGCCGTGAATTGTGCAGCCTATATGCCTCGGTATTATGAAATGGAGAGAAGCGCCCATAATCAAAGCCCCGCATTATTGTGTAGGCGAAAGCTGAACTACGTTACCAAACATCGTGTCTCCTAGTGTCATTCATGATCTTGCATTGGCGTAAATCCAAACAAGTGGTATCAGAGTGAGGTTGGCGAGGTTGGCCATGTGAAAGATCTAGAGGGAGACACGAGGTTCATGCGTACATGGGCGCCGTGGAAAACGCCTCATCGGTGCAAGGTGAAGCATGGCGGCGATCAACGATTCGATCGGTAGTGTCGGACACTTCGGGTAGTAGGCTCAAACTGTTCGATGGGCCACCGTTGGCAGGGATTGACCAGACGTGGCGATCGAGCCGACAAAGTAGATGGTGAGGTCGGCATGCAATGATGACGACCTCGGTGTTCGCGATTAGATCGGCAGGCGTAGAAGGATGTTGGATAGATCTGAACAACGGGAGCAGTGATGCGACCGAATGTTGCACGGGAGGCACGACATCACAACACTGGAGATGAACCTCTGTCGTGGATGTGGATGGTCAGGGTGCGGCATGTTTTACCGTGCACAGACAACGTAATGCGCTGTGGTGGGCTAGGAAGCCTATTTGAGGGTAACCAGAGTTTAGATACAAGGGTTCGCCCAAGAAGCCAGAACGACTTCAAGGTGGAGAGAGTCATGTTCTCAAAGGTGGAGTTTGTTAGGTTTTGTTGATTGTTGGGTTTATTCCAACATCGAATATTGGTGATGGGGAGCACAACTTAAAAGATGGAGGCACCCCTCTTTCATAAGGCTAATCTTCTGGGTTGAGTTGCGCCAAGACCTAGGTTGTGCTTCTAGTAGGGCCAATAGATGTGGGGATCTGGGGCTGTGACCAGGTGTTAGTCTTAGGGGGAGCCGGATCGCTGTGGGTCATGAGATGGGTTGGATGATAGCACGCTCTAACAAGGGTATCAAAACCATGTTCGGTAGCCTAGAACGTCTCCAGGAGATTGCACGGTGTAGGACAGTGGTTTGATGTGTGATGTGGGAGATTGTTGGATTTAGTCCCACATCGAATATTGGTAACGGGGAGCACAACCTAAAAGGTGGAGGCACCCTTCTCGCACAAGGCTATTCTTTTGGCTTGAGTTAGGTCTGTACCTGGGTTGTGCTTCTAGTTGGGCCAATAGAAGTAGGGACCTAGGTCCGAGACCAAGTATTGGTCTCGGGGGAGCCGGATCGCTGTGGGCCATGAGATGGACCAGATGACAGTGGGCTTTAACAATCTCGATAACTCCTGTTGTGGAACCCTTAGGTGGATTAGAGTTTGTATCCTACTCGGTCTACTGGTGGGATATCCGCAATGGAACTAGCCTAATCTATAAGTAATCTAGGACTATAAATAGAGGTGGTGATCCATGTATTGTAATCAAATAGAGATTAATAAAGCAGAGAACAACTTTACATCATATTTTCTCTGTATGCGTGATTGTTCATCTACATCTTGTACTACATCCGCTTGTACTACATCCGCTAGTAAGGTCTTGTAACTTCCAACTATTTCGATTGCTTACATTCGAATTTGAACTATTTTTATTGGACAATTTTTGGACAACGGGCTACAGGCTATTTTAGTAGTTTATAACTTGTGCACGATAACATGTGAGAAGGTGGTTCTGCTCGTGACCTATCTCATAGCTAAAACATACAAGTTTCGCATAGCTATTAATTAAATGAATTCTAGTCGAATCAAACAATTCAGCTTTTTCGAACCCGCTTCTGAGGACCATTGATTTTGTATCTTCCGGCAGAAATGCATCCCCACTGCACATACAGCTCCATATAACTCGAGGACTACTCGATTTACAACAAGATTCGTGCTGGGATCCGGCTTCCCTTCGTATGCACATTTTAAAAAAAAATCCCCATTTTTTCAATTTCTAAGCGATCAGGCCACTTCTTCCCTCAAAAAAAAAATCAGAAAAATACCATTCTTAATAAGTTGCTTCGCTAAAATTAAACTCCTCTCTCACTGAAACGTGGGACCAATGCAAATTCCTCCCATCTCTTCACTCCACCGAGCTAGCCACTGCCCGCGGCGACCACCGGTCGGCCCGCGCCTCTCCCTCGGATGAGCCGGCTACCACCAACCCGTGACCTCCGTCCTTGTCGACGCACAACCACGCCCGGCCATCCTCACTCGACCATACTGGTTGTTGCACTAAGTCGTGCCGCCCCACCCCGCACAGAATCGCACCACGCAGCGTCATTGGGCTGCGCATGCATTGAGACCACGCCGGCGTGGTCGTGTGCTGTCGGAGCAGTGGTCGACGGCTTGGGAGAGAGGAGGACGGTGGAGAGAAAGGAAAAAGGAAGAAGAAGAAGAAGAAGAAGAAGAAGAAGAAGGATTCGATTGATTTTTTTAAAATATTGAAGGAACGCTTTCGTAAAAATATCACTTGTGGCTAAGTATGAATCTTAGCGCAAATCGAATGGTTGGAAAGATATATGTATTCATATGTAACTGAAAAATCCTGAATGTCAGTCCTTCCGGTAGTCCATCCTTATTAGTGCCAAATGATGCTGAAATGTCTTACAACTTTCTTCCCGTACATCTGAATTGGGCCGCGCGAATTGTATATGTAGCATTTCAACTGGGCATCGATTTTTTTTTTAAAAAAAGACCTTAATCATGCTGCTGCTACAACCAGTACTTATCTTAGATTTATATAGTGATTGCTCTATTTGATTTAACTTAAATCATATTTAATTCTACCACTTCAAATTTTGTTATTATCGTATAAGCCATATGTTACAAGGCATTGCAGTGTTTTTTTGGGTGGGTGTTGGTTGTTTTTATCAAAGATCTCATACTATTTTTAAATATGTAATTATTTTCTATCAGTCATATAAAAATAGATTAAATCTTATTCGACGTATTTATAGTAGTAAATAACTAAATTTACATTGGATTCGATGTTGTAAAAAGTGCACAATTTAACTGTAAAAAAAATTATGCACTATTTTGGTATATATCTTCAGTCCTATAGGTAGCCTCTTATAACTTTTTTCGATGAACTGACCACAACTAAAAATATCATCAGGTTGATTGTTGTACCTTTTTTACAACGTTAAACTATATGTAAATTTAGTTATTTACTAATGTAAAAAAATACCGACCAAAACTTCTTTTATTTTCAGTCAGCTGATGAGGAGTCACATCATTTTTAATATATTTTTTAAAAAAAATGTAAGTCCTTTTTGAAGTGCTTTCAACTTTTGAAGCGTTTGGATTTAATCATTTTTTGGCGGCTGTGACTTGAAATCTTTGCTGAATGCATGCTTCAAATGCATATCGCACTGGCATAAGTGCGTTCGTAACGCTGACTGACGATGGATGTAACGAGCAGCAGAAGTAGACAAGCAACAACAATTTCCTTCTTTGGATTAATGCCTCTGCTAGGAGAATATATATAACGGTTGGTCTGAGCAAGGGCCGGCTTGAATGCCAACTGCAGGGCTGCAAAGAATCATCCTCACTCAATGCAGAACAGTGCCCCGTTTAAGCACAAATCGGCGTGCACAGTCTAGCCTATTTGAGCTATATCTTAAGGTCAACAGCAGCAGCGACAAAATATCAATAAGAATGAATAGGAGGTTTACGTGGTTTTGAAGGCATTGCTTACAGCATCTCCACCAGAAGTTTCAACTACACACTCTAAGGTAATTTCTTCACATTTTATACTGTACTATGAAAATTTTCTTTTCTCCAATAGACACTATTCATGCACACTCTATTTTACCGTTTAACCTACAGATGTTTTAATGACGGCATTTACTGTGATCGACATGCGCTAAGGAAGGATCTATGGCTGGCCTAGCTTGAGAGCTGGATCAGGTAGAATATTGCATTGTATCTATTGCACCCAGAGCATAATTCAACCACTCTATTCTTCCGCTTCATTTTACTATTAGCTATTGTTTCTATCTTTCTCTCGATTTTTTCACAATTTACTCTACACTTTAAAAATTTTCTTATTATTCAAAGGTACAATGTTATGAAGTTACTACTGTGAATTTTCAGTGAAACCTGGTGATTGCTATCAGCTCCCGTGGGCTGTAGCCGCCATGTTTGTGCAATGACGAAGCCATGGTCAGGTCTGGGCTGCTTTCCTGCAGTGGCGGACCAAGGACGAGAATTTAGATAGGGCAAGCATGAAATACATTAAGTTCACAGATGGTCAAGTACTCTAATATAGCATAATATATGTCCACAAAATAACATCGAAACACATATTAAGTTTGAATAATAATGAAGAAAGCAATTAAGAAAATAGTAAGAACTAAGAAAGCAATAGTACCATAAATAGAAATTATCCATTAACAACACCAACTCCAATGTAACTATAAAAATCCAATCTACAACAAAAGATATTGATAATTAGTGAACCAAGAATATGAATTTGAAACATTTAGACTTTTGAAATATAAGAATTATGAAACATACCAGCAAGATGATTGAAATGTTTTTCAGTTTTTCAGTTTCAACCATCTTCATAGAGAAAGACGCAATGTCTTGACAAGAAGCAAAAGAAGCATGGTGCCTCATATCGATAACATATGTCTCAAGTTCCCATCTAAGAATTGGTAGATGAGCAACATCGAAATCTTCACCATACAGTAAAGGAAGTCGAACAAACTTGTCTAGATCAAACTTAGCAAATGAATCCTTTGGGTCAACACAAGATACATAAATAAGCAACTCAGAAGAAACTTCATTAAACCGATGATATAACTCTGAATTGATTTTATCGATGATAACAAAGTATAACTCAGTACGATAGTAGTGTAGGTTAGTGATAGTGAACCCATCATGTCTTGAGCGACCTCTACTGGTACTTCATCATTCATATCTACCACATGAATCCCTTTTTCAACAAAAAAGTTTTGACATTATTTAAAAAAGGTATCCCAATCACTATCAATTCGCATGAGAGCCAAGCGAGGTTTCACATCTTCAATTAATTCAATAGCATGAACAGTTGACATCCCTTCTTTGCAAGATAAGAGAGAGCTCATTTGTAACAGCAAATAGTTTCAACAATAATTTGAGACTGAATGTAAATTTCAAACTTTTCATTTTTTTCTATTAACCGCGTTGCTTGAGTTGGCACACGACCATCTTCATGGACTATACTAAAGACATCTAACACCGACTTCCACAATGTCTCCAAACGAATCAAGGTAGTATAATGTGAACCCATCTAGTACCCCCGGGTCTAGCAAGGTTACTTTCTTAATGCAAACCTTTTGCAGGAAAAATATCACTACTCTCTAGCTGTTCCAAAATTTCTTTATGGTGTTTTTCTTTTAATGCATCACTTCGTTTACAAGATGAGCTTGTGATAGTCACAATTAAGGAGATGTACTCAAAGAAATCATGTATTGATTGACAACAACTACTACTAGCAACAGATACCACCACAAGTTGCAATTGATGTGCAAAGCAGTGAACATAATAGGCATATTGATTTTCATCCAAAATCTTTCTTTACCAACCATTATATTCACCTCTTATGTTCAAAGCACCATCATATCCTTGCCCTCTAATCTTATAGTTAGATAATCCATGGTGATCAAGAAGACCAAATAGTGTTTCCTTCAATGCTCCTGATGTAGTTTATTTCACATGTTTGAGAGCAAGAAAACGTTCAATAACATCCCCTTTGTTGTTAACATACCTACATCACAAACATGATAAGATATACATCACAAACAAGATAACTACATTAATACCAAATTTCAAATAGCTCACTACCTTAATACCACTGCCACGTGTTCTTTCACAGATATGTCACGTGATTCATCAATGAGAATTGAGAAATTCTTATCTCTAATCTTTCTCATAATCACTTCTATGATCTCTTGAGCACAGCATTTCGCATGATCTTTCTGAATTTTTAAAGAAACCATAACGCAGGCTTTTGGAGCACGATCATATACATTTCTCACGGATTTCTTCTTCCCTTTGAACCAATCTATCATCTCAAGAAAGTTTACCTTGTTTAAAGAAGATGATTTCTCATCATGACCATGGAAAGCTAAGTCTTGCATTAAAAGATATTTTGCACATTCCAAAGAAAATGTCAACCGAATTTTATATAATTCTTCGGCCTCCCGGCTAGCATTGGAAAACCTTGTGGAGATGCTTTGCCTTTGATCTTTGAAGGCATCAAAATTCAACATAGTTCTGTTATGAAAGCTATTAACACATCCAATGTGCTCCTTTAAACCTTTATATACATTTTTTTTCCAATTGTTATATCCTTGTTTTGTGAAAACCTTAGCCCCAAATTTTTCAACCTTTCCCGATGGCTTAAAGAGAAAGCAATAGAAACAACAACATGCATCCTTTGACTCACTATACTCCAACCAATCAAAATTTTTGTACCACTCTTCATGAAAGCTTCTAGACTTCCCACTAAACATTGTGCTAGGATAATTCAACCCAGTTGGTCGAGTAGAACCTTTCAAAATATATGCCCTTCTCACTCATTGGTTTGATATTCTTCAAATTGCTTTCGTAGAGCGGGATTAGCAACTATGTCACTTGTATTGAACTCTCTCCCTGCATCTGGTTGTGGAGCATGTGCATCTTGCACATTGGATGCAGCTGCATTTGTACTACCTTGGACACTACCTTGCCCTTGCCCACTTCCTTGCCCTGGATTAGTCATCGCTTGGTAGAATCTCCTCAGAGTCATATCTACGAAAAAATGCAACAACACACTAAATGTCTAAATCACTAAATGTCTAAATCTATAAATCACTAAATTTTTAAATGTCTAAATCACTAAATGACTAAATATATAAATCACTAAATGTCTAAACAACTAAATCTCTAAAGTCTAAAAAGACTAAAATAGTAAAATCACCTGCTGGTGACTTGGTGGTGCCATGGAGGACTGGAGGCGTGGAGCCGTGGACCCGACGGGCGACGGGCTGACGGTGGTGGCGCTCTAGATGGGGACGGCGCTGGCCTCCAGGCTCTGCCGCTCTGGTCGCCGGCCGCCGCTGCCCGCTGGCAAGCCCAGGCCCAGCCGTGGCCCGTGGAGGCGTGGACGCAGGGGCGTGGAGGGCGTGGCCGCGTGGCGCAGGGGCGTGGAGGACTGGAGAGCGCTGGCCGGCGGCCGCTTGGGACCGTCCATGGTGTGGGACGCGGCGGCGCGGTCAGGCCGTGGCGTGAGGGGATTAGGGATCGGGGTATGCCGGTCTGGCTGTCTGGGGAGGAGGCCGGTGTGGGCCGGCTGGGCCGGTGGGAGGAGAGGAGGAGACCACGAGTTGGTCTGGTGGGTGATGAGGCACTGAGGTGGACCGGCTGGAGTTGGGCCCTAGGTACCTCTAATTTATATTGGATTTTTTTCTATACTCCTAGCTGCTAGTAAGTGGGACAAAAAAATTTACCTCGGGCCTGGACCCAAGGTGCCCTAGTGGTGGGTCCGCCCCTGACTTCGGAGATGTCCAAGAGGTCTTGACGTAAAACACAAAAAGGGACACTGGATAGAGTTTTATCTTTGTTCATGTCTCTTGAGAAAAAATAATACGTCCAGTCCTTTACATAGTAGTATCAAGAGATTAGAGTCCAAGGTTTGCGTGATAAAAACCACAAGTAGGATCCTTCCCTAGAAAAAGAAAGTGCTACGATGATAATTGAGGAGTTATGCTAAAGTCGATGGTTGTGTCGACGTGGATTATTCTAGATGTTGATTGTTGTAACCTTGTGCAGAAGGAGACTATTTATATTAAAATTTAAAGCTTTCGCAAAATTATGTGTTTTGAACCGTTCTTCTCTGGATTTCTAAACTAATTTTTTTTTTTGAGAGAGCCTCAAGCTACAGGGGTACAGTTGTAGTATCTATTCTGAGAGTGCACACACACCCCACACACGCACGCACACACACACACACACGCACCCCCGGGAAGAACCACACACCGTAGTTCACGATTAACACATCACAATTTCAACTTATTTCGGCTTTAAGAAAAAGGACACGTATCATCAACAGCAACAAGAAGCTGGTCGACGACGGCGTGTGCGCGAGTGTAGCAGCCCCTGGAAGAGTGGAGAGAGAGAGAGAGAGAGAGAGAGAGAGGGAGCAGCGGCTGTCCCTGCCCGGCAGATCCAGCCATCGCATCACGAGGACTTGTGACCTGTGTGATTTGACTGGGGATCACGAGACTCGTCTCGATTCCGGACAGGACGGCGGCGGCGTCAGGGGCCGTCCGATTGAGCGACGGCCTGGTTGATCCACCAATCGGACGGGCGTGGCCGCCGTTGAGCGGCGGGGCTCTTGCTCTGCGGTGGATGACGACTGATCGATGATGGATCGTCGATGAATGGAAGTGTGGCTTGATTTGCATGCTCCGCCAGCCCTCGCCTTAGCAATAGTTCATGCATTCTTCGTCTTAGGCCCAATTCACGATCAGTTCTTTTCAGCTTAACGGTTTAATAGCTTAACGACTAATCTACGTTTTAAAAAAACATATGTTTTGATTTTTTTAGTCTGTTTTTTGATGTTTTAAAGGTGGGTCCTAACGTTTTTAAAAACAAGTCAAACAAAATGGATCCGAATCTCGAGAGTACCTCGAGAAGCTTTTAAAATTCAGTCATTTCAGCCATTTAGTTGTTCAGCCGTTCAGATCAGCTCAAAAGACAGGACCTTAGTCCACGGTTTTTTGTTCGGTTCGGTTCAATTGGCTAAAAGTTGAGAACCATAAAATAACAGTATCAAAAAATTATGTAAATAATATTTTGAGATCTTTGACTAAAATCCTACGAAGCTACGAAAATTATTACAAAATATTACAGCGAATATTCTGTTAAAAAAACAAATTTTGGTTCAACTGAATCAAACCGAACAAAACCGCGAACCAAAGAGAGCTTTATTTCAGGTTTAACTGTTGCGAAATATTCTTATTCGTCCGTATATCATAATTAGTCCCATATACGTACTTAGACCGCCGATCCTTTTGAAAGATACTTGGAACAGTCACAAATACGTAGAGCTAGCGTAGAGCCAGTATTGTCTCACATTTTCAAGTCAACCGGAAAAATATGCTTATGTAGATGCTTACAAGAGAAAACAATATTTAAGTTAACATTTCTTCAAGTTGCTAACTGGTGATAGCTCTAGCCATCCGGTGGGTGGTACAGCTGGCGAACCCACGTATCATTGTACCCATCTTGTGAAACACAATATCGAAAGGTTCATTTGTATCGGTTAAAAACTAGCATCTGCGCTGGTTTTTAAATTGATGTGAACAATTTAGGTACAGATGAGCTCAATCATTCGTGTCCGTTTTTTAATCGACACAAAAGATATCAAATGTATCGATTCTAGCCACAAATTGACATAGATGTGCTACATATCTATGCCAATTCCCATGTGCTCGCCGACTCCTCGCAGTCGCCTCTCTCATTCAATGTGCTTGCCACCTCCTCTACGCTCCCCTCTCCTCATTGCGACCTCTCCCCTCCCCTCTCCTCTCACCACCGCTGCTCCATTCCCCTCCCTTCTCCTTGCTAACACATCTCCCATCCAGGGCCGGTCCTGGGTTTTCTGGGGCCCGGGGCGAAATTACAAACGGAGGCCCCTAATATAACTAAGAATTTTTTTATACTACCATATAATTAGACAATATTCAATGTATTTTAAAAATTGGTAGCGATAAACAAATGAAAGTACACAAATGAGATTATTCACCTCAGAAATTTCTTCTAACATTTCTTGATGCAAAATCATTAACGATGACTTCAATATTAATATCGTCCAATAACTTCTTTTCAATACATAAAGTTGCCAGACCATCCAATCTTTCTTGAGACATTGCCAGACCATTCAATTTTAGGCCCTGTTCTTTTGAGCTGATCTGAACGGTTGAAATAACTAAACTTTGAGAGCTTCTCGAGGTAGTCTCGATATTCGGATACATTTCGTTTGACTTGCTTTTTAAAGCATTAGAACCTATCTTTAAAACAACGAAAAAACGGACTCAAAAAACTCAAATCATATGTGTTTTCAAAATGCTGTTAAGCCGTTAAGCTGAAAAGAACTATGATCATACCCATGTTATTCGTCAAAAAAATTGATAGTAGCGATATTATAATTAGGCATGCCTCT
>SPJY01002502.1:1228904-1320292 GCA_005191435.1 Raddia distichophylla
GCTCCTAGGGTTTGCCACCTCCCTCTGCTGCGCCGCCGCTTCGGTTCTTCCCCATCCCGTGCGCCGGCGTGCACCGTCGTTCGGGAGAGCAGGTCTCCGGAACCGATCGCCCTCGAGCTCCTGCACCGGGTAGGGCGAATCAGGTTTTTGGGAAGCGCTCGGCGCGACTGCTCGCTGCTTCCTTCTTCCGCTTCGCGAGGACTTCTTCCGCTACGTCGTCGCGATCTGCGTCGGCAACACCTTCTCCAAGACGGCGTCCGATTCGGAGAAGCAGAACCAAACCCCGCCGCAACTCGTACCGTACGGCGACGACGACAACGTCCAGTAAGTCATCACCTACACGAGTACACCAGAGAGATATACGTGTAGTTTTCTGCAGGTGTATCTAGGTTGTGCTTCTGTGGTTTCAACCTGTTTTATCTATCTCTCAGAAGTTGTGCATGTTATATCTCTTGATTAAAATAAACCTGAAAGTGCTAATTATTCCAACAGCCGAGGCAGGAGGTTGTTGGTGGTGGGCTCCCCCGACTCAGCTCTTCTCCATCATTGACCTGCGGCGGAGTCGGCGTGCGGGGCGGCGGTGGAGGCGGAGCGCAGCGGCAGCGGCGGCAAAGGTGGCGCACAGGGGCGTTAGCGGAGGGGGCACGCGAGGGCGGCGTCGGCGGCGACACCACGCGTCAGAGGCGACGGAGGCAAGGAAAACCTTGCCCGTGCGCTAAATCCTTCTGTTTCTGTAAGGACTTAGTGCACGAGCCACTTATTTTTGAACAGCAGAACCTGTGTCTGTGGCCATAGGCCGACCACACAGCTCCAAAGGCCGTCGACACTGAGAGGGCAAAGGTCACCCTGCTGAGTGTGGCCCGCAGGCCTGTCCCACAAACTTGTGTCGTCGGTCTACGTCTATGTCGACCACACAGCTCCAAAGCCCACCCACAAGGGGTGTTTGTGTCGACGGCAATTTCCTAGACCGCGTACAGAAGCATGTCTATGTCGGCGGCCTGCGGATACGCCGACCACACAGACCCCTCAAAGGGCGGCCATCGACCCTTTTCGGCCACCCTTGGCTTGACCGACACTGTACTATATGCAATCTAAGGTTTTAGGATATTCACAACCCATCACAAGTCATTCCAAAGGGTTGTATCTCCATGCGTTGCACTTTCGATACAAGTTCTTTTGTAACCTCGACGTTGTATCAGCTTCGTACGAGGCATGTCGAGGTTACAAAGGAACTGAAACTGCAACGGGTGGGGATACAACCCCATGGAATGACTTGTGTGTGGGTTGTGCATGCCCTATAAGTTTAGATTTCACATGGCAATGCCTTGGATCGAGCCGTGCGTGGCACGAAAAGGGTCGGAGCACTAGCGGCTTTGGGAGGGAGGGATCAGTGTTGTCGGCATAGCTGAAAGGATCTCTACGGCCCAGAGGGGGTGAATAGGAAAATTTTAATTTCTTTGGGTTATACTTGATTAAGCACAAGATTAAGAGTGACCCAATTCTAGATTCTAGTGCCCTATTAAGCGGAAGCAAACTGAATGGCACGCACTAGCAACCTAATTTATCTCATCCAAACATTCAAGCAAATTAGCAATTCAAGCGAGAAGTAAATGCGGAAGTAAATGAGACAAGAGAGAGGTGACACGGTATTTGTTTCACCGAAGTTCGGAGTCACCACTCCTACACTCCATCGAGGCTAGCCCTTGCGCACAAGGACCGGCTCCCTCTTGAGCCACACGCCTCTCTTACTCCTCGGTAGTCGTTCCGCCACTCCTGCGAGGTGGACTCCGTCACCTTCACATCGACTCAAGAGTAGCCACACGCTAAGGCCTACTCCCAAGCCCACTCCTCCAAGAAGAACACCGTCTTCAAGAGTAATAAGCCCGAATCGCCTCGATCATGCCAAATCGAAGGACTTCCATGAAGCTCGGTTTGGGGGAAGGTAGGTGGTTGATGAATTGGTGGAGGAATGGCTCTAGTACACCCCTAAGATGAGTAGATGTTGGTTATAGGTGAAGTGGAGCATCAAACCTTAGTAATGGCTGCCTACCCAGGTCAATAAATACCCCTGGAGAGGAACTAGTCGTTGGAGCTCGGGAAGACGCCAAAAACTAGCCGTTACAGTACCCGTCGAACCCGGTCCGATGGTCATCGGACCCAGTCCGATGGCTACAACCATGCCTCAGAACGGCTGACACACGTGATGTGGACCCGGTCCGACGGTGGCCGGACCTGGTCCGACGGAGCTTTAGGCACCAAAACAAGAGTACTGTCGGACTCAATCCGAAGACGGTCGGACCAACCGAGTCCGACCAGCAACAGAACAGTGATTCTAGGGTTTGGGCTTGCCAGACCCAGTCCGATGGCGATCGAAACCGGTCCGATGAGCACTGAAAAGACACGGCTCAAGTGGTTTTTAACGGGTTGGGTTCTTTAGCTATTTGTGGATGGCTTAAGGGCTAAGAGAGGGAGAAACTCGGCACGATCGAAACGATTAGACCCCTCTTGAAGCATGGGCGACAAAAGTAAAACCTAACTACTCCTAAATTTATATATGACCTCTTCACTCACCCGGTCAAGTTTAGATAATCTTGAAGCAGCTCAAATGTTCGCCAAGCCTCGCTAGGGTTCCATGAAAGGTCCAATAACTCCCTTGCTCAAAAGTATACGTCATCAATGCCACTAAAAGAATTAGGGCTCAATGATGCTCTCAATCTCTCCTTTTCTGGTACTTGATGACAACCCAATAGAGATCTTATATTTTGAGCTGCAAAAGGGTTAGTACAAAATGCAGGAACGAGAGATACAAATCACATAGATAAAAAGGAGAGCACAAATACAAATTTAAGTTTTAAAAGAAACCACAGCTCGAAAAAGTAGCATGCTGTAGAAAGAAAACTCCCCATAAGTTCATGCATAACAGAAGATACAAGCCAACACAAATAAATAGTTCATACTAGAAACCAACACAGTTCTATTCTTCTCCCCTTTGTCAACAAGTGACACATAGGGAAAAGCACCCTAATCTTCACGCTCTCCGCCATGGCCACTATGTCCACCCAGCGGAGCAGGATGGAGAACCACCGACAGGAGTAGCTGAAGCTGGAGCAAATCCTGGCTGAGGGGCCTGCTGAGATTGCCGCAGATACTCATGATAATCACTCTGAGCTTGATCATACCACTGATAAGGATTGGCTGCTAGATTATAAGGCATAAAGTGAGTGCCCATGTGCATCATTGCAGACTTCATTACTTCAAGCTCTTCCTGCAGATAGGTCTGCTGACCAACCATGGTGTCCAATTGTTGTCGAGTGGCAGTTAGATCTGCTGTGATATCAGTCCTAAATGCATTCATAACATCTCTCATTTCCCTCTGATAAGTGTTTTGATCAGCTCGAAGGGCTTGCACTTCATGTAGCAGGGGGCTCAGATCAAACCATGGTGGAGGAGCAGCGGGGTAGCCATGACTTCCCATAGGAGCACCTGAGGCAGAAGGAGCAGGAGGAGGTGCATATGCAGGTGTCGGAGCCGAAGGAGAACCCGGAGGAGCATCGCCAGGCCCACCAACCTTTGGCCTGCTGACAAGAGCGGACATGAATTGCTTCATCTGATGTTTCCTAATCTTCCAATTTCTTCCTCGGGTACTCTGCCAGTTTTAGAAAGCAGAAGTCCAATATATGGTCCAAGTGGCAACGGCCTGTTAACTTCTCTATAGATAGCATCATCAATTTCTTCAAAAAGTGTTGCACCGATGTTGATCAAACTCCCCCGGAAAAGATATAACATGAACCAACTGATAATATGGGGAATCCGATCTCTGTTTCCACCCCGCACAAAGAGTGTGCGCCTGAGAATGACATGCATCAACGCCGGCTCTGTCTTCAACTGATTTGACTTCTCAATACTATAGTCATCGGCCTCTGGGTCCAAGTACATAAACCGAATGTCCTCCTCTGGAGGATACCTAGCCGACCACATTCCAGTGTCAAAGGCTAAACCATGCAGATCAGCGCCGGAGTCAGGGGTGCCAAGTGCGTAATTCATCTCAGCAAAAGAGAGGCCGTGAATCCTGCCGTCGATGGAACGATAATAATTGAACTCTGACTGATCATTAGCGGGCAACACGGTAGCGAAGAACTCACAGTGTCTCTCATCCCCCATGTCAGGTGTGCATTGGATTAAAGATCTGCCAGACAAGGAGTTGTATTGAAATAATTGTATATGCTGGGCCCCATGAATGCGGTGATCTCATGCCAATCGATATAAAGTGGGTCCTTTGAGCTCTTCTGCTGTCTATTCTTAGGGAACCACCTATCATGTCGAACAGCCCGCTTTCTTCTCAACACCTCCATGCTTAGAAGAAGCACGTTATCGTTGACCGGCTCATCCTCGAGAATCAAAGTCTCAGATGTAGTGGTGTCCTCCTGTTGAGCCTCATCTACGTAGTCCTCATCGCTGTCATCATCAATGGTCACGAAGGACTCCTCCGCAAGCCGCTGAGTCCAACTAACCTCATCACGCTGTCGTTGTCGCTGCTGCTGGGTGCCCCTCCTAGTGCAAGGAGGTGCAAAGCTGCCTACAGACGCAGTATCATCATGGGAACCTCGGTCACCTCTGCCGCCTTGACCACCACTGCCCCCGGTGCCCACTGCCCTTACAATTGACTTACCCAAATTTCTCAGACGCCGAGACATGGTGCCGCTCCGGTGAACTTAAGATCCCGGGTTCTTCAAGCACTCCACAAGGCCTAATACACGAGCGCGGGAAAACACGATTCAAATCCTAGCACTTAGGAAAGAAAAGAGAAGATGGAGAATCGAGAACCTTACAACGCGACTTACCGATCCCTAGACGGAGGCCAACCCCGCCGTGCGTGCAGAGGAGTCCCCTAGGCCTCTTCCGGTAGGGAAGAGGAGAGGAGCTTGAGAGGAGGACCACGCACAGATCAAGCCGTCTCTCAAGGATAAGGAAAGAGAAGTGAATCGAAAACCTTACAACGCGACTTACCGATCCCTAGATGGACGCCAACCCCGCCATACGTGCAAAGGAGTCCCCTAGGCCTCTTCCGGTAGGGAAGAGGTGAGGAGCTTGAGAGGAGGACCACGCGCAGATCGAGCCGTCTCTCAAGGATCCCGGGAATTGAAGAGGAAGACGAGGGGAGGCCGGAGATGGAGAGGATGATCACTGGAGTTCGCCAGAGAGGCCATGCCGACGAAGAGAAGGAGGGGTGGCAGCCTGAGGTGAGGGAGAGAGACAAGGGGCAAATGAGGAGAGAGAGGAAAGACAGAAAGGTACGGTTCAGAAAATAGGGCCGCGATCCAGTGATCGGACCGGGTCCGACGACCGTCGGACCGGGTCCGACAAAGCCATCTGTGCACAAAATAGCGAACAATACACTCCATCGGACCGGGTCAAAAAACCGTCGGACTGGGTCCGACAGTAGCGATGCAGACGAGTACTTAGCCAAAAAAGGACTGAGTTCATCGTACCAGGTCCGATGACCATCGGACTGAGTCCGACAGTGAGGCTAAGAACTGCCTGGACAGCCAGCCCATCGGACCGGGTCCGGCTGTGGTTGGACTGGGTCCGATGGATTGAAAAATCCGCAGAAACCTAGCCAATCAACACCGGACTTTATCCGAGAGGCCGGACGGCCTCAACCCATATAGGATTTAAAACTTAATGCTTTTGAATGGATTTTTCTCCTCTTTTGCTCAAGAACCAAGAAAATTCAAATTTTGAAGCAATTTTCGGGGCAATTTTTGAAAAAACTTAGTTTTGAAGTGATGAGATATATAAGATAAATTCTAAACCAAATCCACATTCAAACCCAAATTTTGATCTTGAGATCAGGAAATGTATGGACCCAAAATATGTCTTGATAAGGCAATTGATATGTCAATTCAAGCATATGGTCCATTTTAGAGTTTAAGCACATTTTTTTTGTTTTAAAGCATTTTCAAGACCTTTGATGCAAGTATGAAATTTTTATCAAAATGGTTTATTCAAATGAAGCATTTCTCAAAGGGATAAGGGTTTTCGAATTTGGAGAATTTTGAAATGGTAAGAGGATATGAGATATACTATGAGGCTCAATTTTGTTTTGGTTTCAAATATAGGACAAAATGTGCTAACTCAGAACAAATTCATTTCTTCACAATAAAGGAGAGTTGTGAAATTATGAGATAAACTCAAACTCCCCCTAAATGTGACACGGGTCAAAAGTAATCGAAAGAATTCAAATAAGACCCAAAAACCAAATGTTAAAACATTCAACACGTGTTAGAGCTATCTAGCATGTTTAGTTTATTTCTTAGTTTGCAAAACCGTGCCTCGTCCAAGGGTTTGATAAAGATATCCACTAATTGATCCTCCGTTCTCACATACGTAAGCACAACGTCACCCTTAGCAACATGATCACGAATGAAGTGATGACGGATGTCGATGTGCTTGGTACATGAATGTTGAACTGGATTATTGGTAATTTTTACCGTACTTTGATTATCACAAAGATGAGGCACTTTTTCAAATTTTAGCCCAAAGTCACTAAGCATCCGTGTCATGTACAAGAGTTGAGCACAACAACTTTCCGCCGCCACATATTCCGCTTCCGCGGTAGATAGCACCATGGAGTTTTGCTTTCTCGAAGCCCATGACACGAGTGACCGTCCTAATAAGTGACAACCCCCCGAGATGCTTTTGCGGTCAATTTTGCAACCGGCATAATCCGAGTAAGAATAGCGAAGAATCTCAACACGCGCTCCCTTGGGGTGCCAAAGTTCTAGGCTAGGAGTGAATTTTAAGTATCTTAAAATACGTTTTATGGCAACTAGATGCACTTCATTAGGGGAAGCTTGAAAACGAGCACACATGCACACACTAAACATTATATCGGATAGAGATGCGGTGAGATAAAAAAGCGAACCGATTATGGAGCGATAAAGCTTTTGGTCCACGGGTTTTCCACCTTCATTTAAATCTAGATGCCCGTTTGTGGCCATAGGTGTCTTGATCGGCTTGCAATCCATCATCGAGAAGCGCTTGAGGAGATCCTTAGTATATTTTTCTTGGCACACAAAGGTTCCCTCTTTGAGTTGTTTAATTTTAAATCCAAGGAAAAATGTGAGCTCTCCAATCATTAACATCTCGAATTCCTTGAACATCATATTTCCAAAATCCTTGCAAAGAGCTTGATTAGTGCATCCAAATATAATATTGTCCACATAAATTTAATAAATGAATAAATCATTTTCAATCGTTTTGAGAAACAAAGTGGAATCAATCGCACCCGTTTTGAATCCCTTTTGTAGGAGAAAGTCCCTAAGGCGCTCATACCATGCTCTAGGAGCTTGCTTGTGACCGTAAAGCGCCTTAGTGAGCTTATAGACATGGTTAGGGTATTTAAGGTTTTTAAAACCGGACGGTTGTTCAACAAACACAAGCTCATTAAGAAAACCATTTAGAAAGACACTCTTAACATCCATTTGATAAAGAACAATGTTGTAAAGAGAGGCGAATGCAAAGAGTAACCGTATAGCTTCGAGTCGGGCAACCGACGCATATGTTTCTCCATAATCAAGACCTTCAACTTAAGTGAATCCTTGTGCCACTAATCTTGCCTTGTTGCGAACCACTTCACCGCTTTCATCTTGTTTGTTGCGGAAGACCCATTTGGTGCCAATCACATCGTGATCCCTTGGTCTCTCCACAAGCTCCCAAACTTCATTGCGGGTGAAGTTGTTCAATTCTTCGTGCATGGCGAGTATCCAATCCGCATCCGTCAAAGCCTCATCAATATTCCTAGGCTCAACAATGGAAACAAACGCGTGATGCTCGCAATAACTTGCAATATGTGAACGAGTTCTTACGCCATGATTGAGATTGCCGATGACTTTATCAATAGGATGATCCTTAACAATAGAGCGACACTGTTGGACGGATATTTGTTGATCATCGCCTTCCTCTTGAACTTGATCAATATGATCGATTTGAGTCTCGTCCAATTCTCCATCTTTTGTCATTGGAGAGGTGCGTTGAGCTTGTGATGGAGGATCAATAGAGATGGAGGGTTCATCTTCGTCTTCATCCTTTGGCTACAGTGAGGGTCGAACTTCACCCACCTCCATCAAATCCATAACGTCGCAAAGTGGCTCATCACCTACATTGCTCATAACATCTCGCTCATCTTGTGAGCCTTTAGATTCATCAAATTTAACATTATAGGTCTCTTCAACACGACCGGAGGAGGAATTGTAAACACGAAAAGCTTTAGAGTGAGAAGAGTAACCTAGCATGATACCGGTGTCACACCTCTTTTGAAATTTACCCAAATGAGTTCTCTTCCTATAAATGTATACCTTGCAGCCGAAGACTCGGAAATATGAAATGTTGGGCCTTCGTCCCACTAGGAGTTCATATGAGGTCCTGTGAAGGAGTCGATGGAGGTAGAGGCGGTTGATTGCGTGATATGCCGTGTTGATGGCTTCCGCCCAAAATGCATGCGGCGTGCCGTACTCATCAAGCATCATTCTCGCCATCTCGAGTAACGTCCGGTTCTTCCTCTCCACTACTCCGTTTTGTTGAGGAGTATAGACCGCCGAGAACTCATGTCTAATACCTAACTCATCATAAGAATCTTCAATGTTTGAATTAGTGAACTTGGCGCCATTATCACTCCTTCCCTTCTTTATAGTTCTTTGTATAGGTGTCGAACTCCTTTTGTGCTTTTAAGGCAAAACGTTTGAAAACGTCACTAGTAAAAGTTTTCTTTGCAATAAAAAACACCTAAGTAAAGCGAGAAAAATCATCGACGACTACAAGACAATAAGAATTACCTCCTATGCTAGCATAGGTGGTTGGGCCAAACAAATCCATATGAAAAGTTGAAGCGGTCAGGATGTTGACATAAATGCCTTCAAAGGATGAGGATTAGCCACTTGTTTACCGGCTTGGCAAGCGCTACACAACTTATTTTTCTCAAACTCCACATCCTTCACTCCAATAACTAGTTCGTGCTTAAAAACCTTTTTCAAAATGCCCATTCCGACATGTCCAAGAGGTCGATGCCATAACCAACCAAGTGAAGATTTGACGAGAAGACAAGTATTGTTTTGCAAAGAATCACGATTAGTGAAATCGACCAAATACAAGTTTAAAAATCGTTTGCCCTCGAAAGCAACACTTTGGTCAACCGAAGAAACGACGCGAACGCCGCTACTAGAGAAATGGCAATCAAAACCCAAATCACATAGTTGAGCAACGGAGAGAAGATTGAAATTGCAAGCTTCAACCAAAAGAACATTTGAGATGGATAGGTCGTTGGATATGTCAATTTTACCTATACCGATTACCTTTCGCATGGAGTTGTCCCCAAATGTGATCTTGTGGTCGGGGTCCTTCTCCTCTTCTAGTGAGGTGAACATACAAGAGTAGTCGGTCATATGTTGAGTACAACCGCTATCGAAGATCCAATGTCGACCGCCGCTCTTGTAGTTCACCTACACACACGAGATTAAGCTTGGGATTTAGGTACCCAAGACTTCTTCTTGGGTCCTTTAGGGTTAGTCATCAAACACTTGGGCACCCAAATAGATTTTACATTTTTATCATCTTTGGGAGCACCAATGTACTTAGCAAAAGTGGAGCCGTTCCTTTTTAACAACATGAAGCTAGCATTTAAAACTTGAGTTTGAGACATGAATTTGGATGATCTAGTTAGAGTGCAAGCAACAGCTCTATGATTTTTACCCTTACACAAATGACAATGAGTGCTCGCCTTGACAAAAGTGAGCTTGGGCTTACCCCAACCGCCCTTGGGCAAATCCCCGGGGTTAAACCCCAAACCATGTTTGCCCAAGGTATACCTTTGCTCCCGAAGCACCTTGCCAAGATTTGAGCTCCCAACAATTAATATAGTCAATTTAGTATCTAATTGCTCAATTGTATCCTTTAAAATCAAATTTTTCTTAGCTAGCTCATTGGAACAAGAAGCAAAGCCACAAGTATCCAAATTACACATTTTTTCAAACAAGGGTATAGTACTAGTGGATGTTGAAGAGCTAGTATTAGGGGTGTTGGTGGGTGATAGGGCCAAGGATGTGTCAAGGGACATGCCAATGGCCTATTAATAGTTTCAATCAAATCACAAGTCACACCAACATCGCATCTAACAATTGAGAAATCATTAATAGCATTGTCATGATTACACTTAACCATAGCTTGATCATTTTCTAAAATTTTAAGTTGACAACTAAGAGCTTCATAATCATCTTCTAGAGATTCATGTTTCTCAAGCAAAGTTTCAAATTCATTAGCAAGCTCTTTGTGCACTTTCATCAACTTTTTGCACTTAGATTTTTCCTTCTCTAGAGCGTTGTTTAAATTATTAATTAAACTAGTAAGCTCAACTAGAGAGGGTTTTTCATTTATTACCTTATCTTCCAAAGTCATAAGACACATTGAGGGTGGAGATTTGTTGATGGCAACTCCAGAGACCTTGGCGATATTAGATTCATCCTCGGAGGTGTCCGCCCAAGAGTCTTCGTCATCGGTGATCCACTCCCAACGATCTCATTTTGCATATCGGCCATTAGACAAAGTCTTTATTTAGGAATAGCCAGTGGATCATTCTCCTTAATGGCGAGTCCGGCTAAATCATGAGATCTTGTGTCTTCTTCTTCATCGGATAACGAGGATGATGATGAAGAGGTTGAGCACTTCTTCTTTTTTGACTTCTCAACTACAAGAGCCTTCTTTTTGTCCATGAACTTGTTCTCACTCTTGCGATAGTGCCTATGCTTCTTTTTGTCATCTTCATCTTCCTCTTGATCTCTAAACTTGCTTTTGTTCTTCTTATTCATGAGAAAATCCATCGCCAAGTGACCCTTCTCTCCACACTCATAACATCATATTTCGAAGATTGGTTTTTGCCTTGATGATAAACCTCCATTCCTAAAGGTCATCCTTTTGATTAACTTTCTTGAGCGCTTGACAAGAAGAGCTAGCTCTTCTATTTTCGGAATCCCATCATCGGAGGAATCATTATCACTTTCTTCAATCTTCTTCTTTGCTTTTGCTTGAGCGGGAAGAGCAATGGTCTTCTTGGCATGAGGAGAATCTTCATAACCATTGATCCTCATCTCATACGAAGCAAGCTTTCCGAGAAACTTAGTTGGAGTGAGAGTTTTCAACTTTTTGCTATTTTGGAGCATAGTGACAAGTGGGTTGAACTCGAATAGAACGATATCGAGAATCTTTCGGTAAACATCAATATCCTCCATGGGCTTGCCACACATGCCGATGTCATTGATGATCGGGTTCAACCTAGAGAACATGTTATTCACACTCTCATTAGGTAGCATATTGAAATGATCAAATTGTCTCCTAGCAAGAGCTAATTTCTCCTCTACTAGCTCCGAGCTAACCAACATGAATTTCTTTCAAAGTTTTCCAAATTTTATTAGCTTTTGTGAGATTGCTAATAAAATTGAATACATCAACACTCACATTGAAAAGTAAAGCGTTTCTAACTATGGCATTGTATCGCCGATATTTTATCTCGATGGGAGTGAGTGACAAGGGATTGACGGGAGATGGATAATCGAACTCACAAGCGATCCAAACATCATAGCTAAGAGCTTCTAAATAACATTGTATTCTAATTTTCCAATGGGAGTAATTTGTGCCATTGAAAGTAGGAGCTTTTCCTATGCCAATCTTGGCCCCTTCCTTAGTGGTCATCTCCGAGCGGTTAAGCTACAACGGGAGAACCTATGCTCTGATACCAATAGCAATAGGCCGCCGACATAGCCTGGCTTGTGTCGGTGGCCTAGGACAGAGCCGTCGACATAGACACCCAAGGACACTAGTCCCTTTCCGGCGTAGGCTCGGCACGATCTGAGGCATTGTTATGTGTAATCTAAGATTATAGGGCATGCAAAACCCATCACAAGTCATTCCACGGGGTTGTATCGCCCTTCATTGCAATTTCTGCGTAAATTCCTTTATAACCTCTACGTGCGTAGTTTATACGATGCTGATACAACGCCGAAGTTACAAAGAAACTTGTACCGAAAGTTCAACGCAGGGGATACAACCCCGTGGAATGAATTTGTGATGGGCTGTGTATGCTGTACAACCTTAGATTGCACATAGCAATGCCTCTGATCGAGCCGTGAGTGGCACAGACAAGGCCGGGCATCGGTGGCTGAGCGGAGAGGGTATGTGTCGTCGGCTGAGGAGTAGGCCGCCGACATAGCATGGCTTATTTAGCGGCTTTGTCTAGAGCCGCCGACATAGGTATTGTCTGCCCTTCCTGCGTGAAGTACTCGGTAGGCCCCACATGGCAGAGACGTCCTTTTATCTGCCAAGCGGGACCAACCTGAACTCCTTCCGTCTGGGGTGTTAACGCGCTGTCAAGGGGCGAAACAATGTGGTCGGCTGATCTTGGGCCGACGACACAGACTATTTTGGCGGGATCAAAAATTCAATTTTTCTAACGCCCGTAGAAGGGATGTGGAATGTGTCGGCGGTCTTGTTTGAGCCGACCACACAGCTTGCCGGGAAGTAATATTATCGCCGGCTTCTTTGTTGGCCGCTGACATTGTCTTGTCATCGGGATTTTGGCCGCCGACATAGAATTTATGGTCGCCGACACTAATGTCATTTCCTGTAGTGATAGAAGATTGTAGAGTAGAGTTAGAGACTAAGTGAGAAGCACTTAGTAGAGCGTAGGTAGGCTCTGACTGCCGTAGATTATAAACCTATAGAGTAGATGACTCAGAGATAACAAGAAGCACCCATCAAGAGTATAAGGAACTATCACTTCAAATAATAAAAAATTAGAGAGAAAACTTAAAAGTAATAGAAAATAGAGAGGTATTTATTTATCTATTTATCTTCTTATTTGGTTATTTATGTTTTCAAAATAAAAATTGTTGAGAGGTTTTGAGTATGTTTTTTTTTTATCTCGAACATTTGTTTCAAATCTTTTAAAAAAATTAGGTTATACAAATTGACCCCACTCTCTATACCACCTCAGAAGCTCTTAGAGTTTAGAACATAAATAAAATAAGTACGATAAGAATAAAATAATAAGCGATAAATAATATCTAACGCTAATAAAGAAAAGTAATATGGGTATATGGCTCTTGAGATTGGAAGTTTGAAGTGCTTTTGACTCAAATGTGATAAAAAAAAGCACTCGATGGGAGCTTACAAACATGCATATGGCTAATGCAAATCACAACACTCTAGTGATTATAAGCATAGAGTGGAAGACTTAAGGATGGAAACTGGCTGTCAAACAAAAGAAAAGAGTAGAAAGCTCACGTTCACTTGATATGCGACAATAAAAAACATGCATGCATTTCAAACATGGTGGTCAAGGCTACTAGAAAATCAGGTGCGATAAAGTTATTATGCTCTAATTAAAAGTCTATATATCATTAAAGAAAAATCTAAATCATCAATATAGTGTGTCTTGAATTATACATGAATAAATAGTGAATACAATTTTAGTGGAATTTAACAGAGAAATCAACACCATCAATTATAATGGTGTAGATTTTTATTGTTGAGTCTCAAAGATTGTATTTAACATATATAATTACGGCTAAACAAATCTAGGCACGCAAATGTGCGGTGTAACATGCTAGTTATATTATTAAAACAGGGCCCAACGGAGCCACCATATTAATCCTAAATACTTAAAAACACCACATTAATCCGAGAGAAAAAGAAAGACCTACACTACGATTTTTGTGGCTGAATTATAACGGCTTAGATAAAAAAAATAATCCACATCCCATATTAATCAAGGATAAAAAAGAAAGATCTACGCCATCGAATATTGTGGGCCTGAATTATAAAGGTTTATATTAAAAAATAATCCACATCCACTATCATAATAAAATAGAAGCAACTATAACCTACACCATTATAATCTCATAGATTGTATCCAATATATATGATTAAACAGAAACACTTACAGCCGGATGGCTGGCACGTCCAGACTCAGCGCGCGGCGCGCGCGAACGCGTAGGGGATACACTGTGCCGGCATGCAGGTGGGTCCCATAGTATTTTTTTTTCTTTTGGTGACCATAATTTTTGAGTGGGTGCTCTAATCAACAAACCATTTGCACCAACGTGTTCCTCGTATTTTTACGAACAAAACAAGATATATGTTGCCATATAAATCTTCAAACTTACCTGGTGAAATTTGGGTTTCGCCTACTGAAACTTGGGTTTCGCCTAGTAAAACTTAGCTTTCATACTCGTTAAACTTTGCCGAACTATCAAGTTTCATCAGGTTTCATCCAAGTTTTTTCAAGTTTCATCAGGTCAATTCAAGTTTCATCAAGTTTCAATAGGTTTCATCCAAGTTTCATCAGGTTACAGCGAAGTTTCATCAAATTTCATCAGCACACAGCCAAGTTTCATCAGTACACGGTCAAGTTTCGCTAGTATAGGTGTAAGTTTCATAAGTGCCTTCTCTTAGGTTCGCATAAAAAAAAATTGAAAAAGTGAAAAAAATTCAAAAACTTTAAAAAGTATTTAAAATGGGCTGCTCTCGATTTTAGAAGAATTATGAAATTTATTCCACATATTTTGAACATTGTTTGAATTTTATACAAAAATCAGAAGTTTAATTGAGAAATGTGATCAACTGCATGACTAGCAAATCGCGGTGGGCATCGGATGCATGCACGGGGCTGCGTCGTCGGATGCGCGCGGTGCCGGACGATCGGACGGACGGCGCTGGTCCGACGCGCACGCGTCCATTCGGACGTCCAACGCTTGGCGCTCGCCATGATTAAAACTTAACAAATCTAGCCGCGCAATTGTCTGGACCAACATGCTATTTATATTATTAAAATAGGGTCTAACAGAGCCACCATATTAATCCTAAATACTAGAAAATTCCACATTAATCAGAGATCTAGAAAAAAAATCTATACTATGATTATTGTGGCCTAAATTAAAACAATAATACACATCCCATGTTCATCGTGGATAAAAAGAAATATATACACCATCGATTATTGTGGGCCTAAGTTCTAAAGGTTTAGAATAAAAGAATAATTAATCCACATTCACTATTATACTAAAATAGAAACAATTAAAAGGAGCTCATACCAAATAGTATGAAATTAGAAAACGAGTCCAAATCAAATACAAGATTAGAAAAGGAATTCATATTAAAATTGAGATCGAGCTGCGCAAATGTGTGGGACACCTTGCTTGTTTGAATTATATCTAGCTTTTCAGAATTATATAGCCTATTCATACATGTTTGGATGGAAATAACCATTATACGGTAATTGCAAGTCTCAATAAGATTTAACCTTTTAATAAGGAACCTATTTCTTCTTAGCCATTTAGATATCTAAATAATGATCACAATTTTACAAAAACCTATAACTTCTCATACAAAGTCGAATGGGATATCCTTTATAGGAAGGATTAATTGCATGCATATCACTAATGGTACTTTTTACGCATGCCACGATATTATGCAAAAGCCCCTATGAATATGAAAACCGTTGCTCTTGACGAAATCTACGCCTTTATAGCCGAGCACTTTTCCAATTATGTCATCTAGCTAAAATTATTAAAAAGCTCAGACAACAAATTTAAACGATAATACTAGTGGTTGGGCGTCCCATTCCGGAAAAAAATTTGGTGGAGCCGGGATGCAACAGCGCGGCTGTGCATACCCGACCCCGATTCATGCCGCGTGTCCGCCGCGCCCATCCGACGAACGCCACTCAGCCCCCATCAATCCCACGCGCTGGACACGGCTCAACTCGGCTGCCTTGATCCCACGCGCTGGACGACGGCTCGGCTTGGCTGCCTCGGTCGAATCTCGTCGTCCTGTTGCTTGCTCGTTCTCTCTCACACTTTCTCCAAACGCGTCGCCCCCGTCGCCTTCACCTGCGCCGCCTGCGCCTCCACCAGTCGAAAGAAGGTTAAGGGCGGGAAGTCTTCGGCTTGGGAGGATCTCCCTCCCAGGTGGCATCGCCGGTCTCCTCCTCGATGTCCACGATGCCCATCGGGAGCTCGTAGAGCCAGCGATGGAGGTCGCCCTTCTACATGTACCCGTACAGAAGGAATTTGTCGTCCCCTGAAATGGATGAGAGACTTGGATTCGAAATTCATAATATCATGGAAATTTGAATGAAAAATTGTAATTTGATTAGCTCCCAGAGTTAGTAGTGGTTCTCTGTTTTGTTTTTGCCACTGCATCATTAAGTGAAAAGGTGTGTTTTCGACCTCTATGTTGCAAGGGAAGAACAAATTAAAACTGCAACATGGTATTGTGGGTAAAAAGTTTTTTTGGTTGACGTAATACTAGTAGGCTGACCTGCAATGCAGCAGCCAAGAAGCAGAAGAATGTTGGGGTGTCTGAGCCGCGCGAACTCCCGGAATCTCAGGGCCGTGGCGGCGGCGTCACCGTCCTCCCTGACTCCGGCTATGGGACCCTCAACGACGCGAACGACAACGTGCAGGTCCCCGGGGAGCACGGCGCGGTAGGCGCCGCCGCTGCGGCCGTTGATCTCAGCGAGCTGCGACTCGTGCCTGAACCTCGACGTGGCCGCGACCAGGTCGGCCAGCATCAGCTCCATCAAAGGCCGCTCCAGCACCACCACCGGCTTCAGGGCCCCCACGCCACCTCCTCTTTCCACGCCGACGCCCTCCCGCCCTTACCCTTCTTCCGGCGGGTGGAAGCGCGAGGGCGGTGTAGGTGAAGGCAGCGAGGACGGTGCGATTGGGGAAAGTGAGAGAGAGAGAGCAATCGAGGCAGGCAGGCAGCCGAGCCGAGTCGTCGGCTCGTCACTCAGCGCGTGGGATCGCTGTGGGAGCCGAGTCGGGAGTGGCGTTCGTCGGATGGGCGCGGCAGACACGCGGCACGAATCGGGGTCGGGTATGCACAGCCGCGCTGTTGCATCCCGGCTCCACCAAATTTTTTTCCCCGATTCCATCTCTCTGATCTCTCCCCGCGCATCCCGTCGTGCGCCGATACCGGCAAGCTGCTCGCCGACGTCGCCGCGGAGCTGCGCCTCCCTCCATCTATCCATCATTCCTCCTTCTCTAATCTCCATTCCTCGTCCCTAATCCTCCCCATGGCTTGACTCAGTAAGGGAGGATGGCCATGGGGGCGGTTCTAGCAAGGACAACGCAAGAGCTCACTGAATTTAGGGAAGAAGACGGCAGATCTGAGAAGACGGTGGGTTTTTATTGTCCTTTTTCGCGTTTTATTGTGAAATTTCTTCGGAAACCATGTGAAACATGTAGGAACATGGCATGTTGCATCAGTTTTGTCTGTCATCTGTTGCACCATGTTTCAGCATGCTCGTCCATATTTCTTTGAGTTTCACTAAACAAATCTTTCTTGTTTCAATGCTACTTACATCAGTGCCATGTTTATATTATTTCAAAAATCGCATGTCAAAAAAGCGTCCCTTTTTTTTGTTACAGATCAGACATAAAACGACGTCTGATTTTTTTTGGTACAGATCGGACGTCCGATCCGTAGCACTACCAAATTTTAAACGATGCATGCTCAATCTGTTGGAAATGTATAAATTCGATAGGACATTTAATGCAATCACCTAAATTAAAGGTGTGGTGTCAAATGTCTAGGGTTTTTTAGAGTTAAGGAATGCTGTGCCAGCTTGACCAAGCTGACATTGACTACAAAAGCAAGCGTATATGTCAGGGATAAAAATATGGCCCATCGCCATGGCCCACTCCCTGACGGCCCAATCGAACAGCCTGCCAGGGCCCTGCTCCCTAGAAGGTTCTATCTGGCCCGTGTGCGTCCTGCCGAACAGCTCTCTGGCTGGCATGATGCGTAACGGCCAAGTATTCGTGTTTGAGTCCGTCTCGAACAGGAGTTCTGCACGGCTACGTGAAGACCCAGACATGGTTTCCCGGATTGGATTAGGAGTCGTGATCCCCAAGACTAGGAGTTTACCTTATCTGCCGAGGGACGTATTTGGCGTGGTACGAGTTTGTTACGTATTCGTAGTTAGCCCGGCCCGATATTCTCTTGGTAGGTCGGTTTGTTCAACACTATATAAACCAGCCCCTACGGCGTGTAGAGGGCACGAGTTTTAGGCATCCAATATCGCATTGCGGCTTACTACTCGCCGAGACCTGCTGATCTCGTCGAGTTTCCCCTTGTAATCATCTTTGATATACAAGAAAGCTGGACGTAGGGCTATTATCTCTCCCGAGAGGCCTGAATCAGGATAAAAACCCCTGTCTCCTTATTCGCTGTGTTTGGTCTTGTTCGACGTGTCTCCTATCTCACTCTTGAAGAAATGCATTGTATAGTTTGTAAAAATAACAAATCTGCGATGTTACCTTTTAATTTTAATTGTAGCTAAAAAAGAATAAGGCTAGAGTTCATGATAGTTTAGGTGGTTGGAGGTAGGGGCGGACCTACAAAATTAGATCAAGGCCTTGTACATTTCAGCTTAGTGTAACGTAGCGTAGCATTTCAGCAAAATTTATCTTTTTTATATAGCCTATTCGGTGTAATAATTTGTAATGCTTTTTCTTAGGTTTTTAGTAGTTCTCACAAAGATCTTCAAACTTTTTAAAATTATTTTTTATAATATTTAAATCACTTTTTAAATACTCTCAAATTTTGTTCAAACGCTACGCTACGCTGCGTTGAGCTGAAATGTACAAGACCCAAGTGCTGTCAAAAAGAAATATCTTTGTAGGGGGCAAATAGAACTATCACTACTTTGTTTGAATTGCAAATTCAAGCACATTTTGATAATTTTAAAACCTTTTTCAGAATTTTCACTTGCAAATCCATCTGTATTCAATATATTTAGAATTCTATGAATTTTCAATAATTTTAGCTAAAATTTATATGGTACATAGTGTTGTATATGGATCTATAGGAGGTGACAAGGCTACTGCATGCACCCCTTGTCTCCATCACTGGTTGGAGGCTTGTGCATGTGTTGGGTTTAGTCCCACATCGGATATTCGTGATAGGGGAGCAAGACTTAAAACATAAATTGGATAGATGCTAATATAAAGTCGCATCTTTCAAAAAATGCCACAACAAAGTTCATATAATTTGTTTTCCATTACGAAACTAGTGTATTTTGGTCTATGCCATTGCAAATCTAAAAGCACATTTATGCATCACCTCAATTTTGTATTTATGTATATGATACATTTGCCCTCATCTTCAACCTCCCATCTTCTTCCTCCCTCTCTTCCTCCCAAGCTCCCAACTTAGACACCAACCGCATGCTGCGGCGGTGTGCAGTAGTGGATGACGAGGTGCTGCGATGGTGGGTCAAAAAAATCCATGAAAAGATCTTAATATGTTTTATGAGACTGTTTGTGGACGAGCTAAAAGAGTTGTGGAAAGATGGAGCTATAACACACGATAGGTTCACAAGCATTAATTTTCGTATAAGAGCTACCTACATCTGGCCTATATATGATTTCCTCGTATATGGCATGTTCTCTAGTTGCAGTACGCACGATCGACTCAGTTGCCACATATGCATGGGTTGTGTACAAAGTTAGACATCTCGGCCAATTGCAAGCCCCGCTGTGTCACGATCGAGGGCCCAACACAAGAGCAAAGGTTGAACACGAATTTTTTCGTCAAACTAGGGTGGGTTCTCGACAATTTCGTTGCCACAGTCGATGATGATGTCGAGGAAGATGCAACAATAAAAAAGAAACAAATGAAGTTGATGGAGGAGCGAACGACGCTGATCAGGAAAATGAAGATCCTCTTGAAGCCGATGACAATTAATGTTAATTCTATATATGTATAGGTATATTTGATATTTGATATGATTATTCCATATTTTTATATATCATTTGACTAACTATATTTAATTTTTCATGTGTAGGCTATGTAGCGACGATGGCTTAGCTTAGGGGCATGCGCTGGATGGCGGGATCAAGAGGAGGAGCAAGCTCACACACCTGTGGGGTCTAGCCAAGAGGGCACCCCAACAGGGTATGGGCTAGGAGGGCACTCCATTAGGCTCCAAAGGGGATCTTGTATCTACACAAGAATCTAGGGTAGGCCAGCAAGACCTTTGGAGGACTAGTAGTCAGGCTGGAGGTTTTGGGCGCTAAGAAAGAAAAGTGGCATGTCTACCGCAGGAGGTCGGCTACCGATCAATATCGACGGGGACAAGTACTATCACTATATAACTTGCAATCTTGAACTTTAACTATTTACGACCTAGTCAGGATATACACTTGGTAGCCTTGTGAGGAAAAACACCCGAGCATGGTCACCTTTGGCGAGAGCTCCAGGCTGACTTACTCTTGGGACGACTACAAGATTGTCCCGCATGGGATATCATAGTGGCTGCCCAGCACATATGGGAGTTCTGGTTATGCTTCTCACACTTAATTTTTTTGTACCTTATCACTCAAATGTCATTAATATGTTTTGCTACTATATTTGCTCTCTACTGTTTCAGCTTAGGTACCGACATAACGAAGGCCTTCAGGAGGCCAATTTCGACTCAGTGCTAGACAAGAGCGCCAAACAACGCGTGCAACACCTCATGTTCAATGCACGTGTCATAGAAGTCGAGAAGCATTATAGGTGATTGCATTTTTCTTAACTCATTTCCAATTTCTACTAATCGTTGCACTCTCATGAATCCCTCCTATTTGCATGTGAGAGAACAATGAGAGGGTTACGCCCTTCTTTGAGTGTGGCAAGTACCTGACTGTTGTGTAGTAGATAGGTATGCAGTTAGATTGCGCCACAAACTGCTCGAACGCGTGGGATGATCTCAGGGATAAGTGGGTCAGTAATGAGTTTTGGGCTCGCTCTGCTGCCACAAAGAAGAATAGGGATTCCAAAGAGTAAAAGACGACAACCGAGAAGTGGTCGATGCCCCTTCTAGGCAAGAAAATTGTAATATCTCTAACCTTTTATCATTTCCCACATCTCTTTCACTAAATTGTCACTTTGACATATCTTATACAAGAGATGAAGAAAGGAAATTGTCGACGGTTGGGATATCGACCCAAGTCAACCAAGGTTCTTCAAGAGTGAGATAGGAGACACGCCGAACAACCACCAACAGCAACGAACAGGAGACAGGGGTTTTTATCCTGGTTCAGGCCTCTCGGGAGAGATAATAGCCCTACGTCCAGCCTTTCTTTATATCAAAGAGGATTACAGGTGGAACTCGACGAGATCAGCAGGTCTCGGCGAGTAGTATGTGAAATCTAATGGCCAGGGTCCCTCTAAACGCCGTAGGTGCCCTGTTTATATAGTACGGAGCAAACCGACCTACCGAGGAATATCGGGCCGGGCTAACTACGAGATCGTAACGAACTCATACATGCCAAATACAACCTACGGTAGATAAGGTAATCTCCTAATCTTGGGGATCACGACTCCTAATCCAATCCGGGAAACCACGTCCGGGTCTTCACGTAGCCGTGCAGAACTCTTGTTCGAGCCGGACTCGAACACGAAGCCTAGGCCATCACGCACCGTGCCAGCCCAGAGGCTGTCCGGCAGAGCGCATATGGGCCAGATAGAACCTTCCAGGGAACTGGGCCCTGGCAAGCTGTTCGACTGGGCCGTCAGGGAGTGGGCCATGGCAATGGGCCGTAATTTTATCCCCGACAGAAATAATCCCAAGAGAATGGAAATCTAGAGAAGAGCCCACACGTCCACGGCCGTGAATGAGACACAGTCACCCATGGACACACATTCATCGATGAAGATAGTAAGTGCCATGTATACCACAACTATGAATGTCACACTACTGACCCAAAACAAATGCAAGACCGTTATTGCGATGCGTACATTGAGGAGCATGGGTTGATAGGAACCGTGAGGATGCGAACCTTGACCCTCTTGTGATTCCCAAACACATGGGGGCTGGCTCACAGTCGACTGGCTATGGGTGCAAACAGCTTGCAATGAATGTTATGCACAAACTATGGCTAATTAATCATATTGTGGATTTATAGTGCTAAGGACTATATTCCTGAAGTGTGGGCAAGTTAGAGTAGCACAGAGAACCATTGCCATTTCAAGGAGCGTCTCTTGAGGGAGAGTGAGCAAGAGAGAAAGAGGCACGAGGAGGAGCATGTGCATCAAGAACAAATGATGAAGACAATGCAAGAGAGTCTCAAAACTGAGCAAGAGAAGCATAGAAGGGAACAATAGGCGATGGACACAAGACCATGTGCTTTGGAGGAGATAGCTTGATTATATGGGGGTAATGACAACAAAACCATATATGTCTCAATATTTAGATCAATTTTCATTAACTACGATGCTTGTGAATTTGTAGACCGGTCCTAGCGGCTACAGCGACCAGGCTACACGGATGGCTACATGGGCCATGCTTCCATTCCAAGCATCTTTGTGTAACATCCCGCAGATCAGGGCAGCTACGTGGTGTTAGAGCATCCGTAGCAGGCACTCTATAATACTGTAGCTCTGGATAGAGTGTCTGATGTCAGAAAGGAATCTTTTAGAGTGCAGTGTAAAGTCTGAAGGAAATTGCTTGTGAATTTGTAGACCGGTCCTAGCGGCTACAGCGACCAGACTACACGGATATCTACATGGGCCATGTTCCCTTTCCAAGCATCTTTGTGGAACATCCTGTAGATCAGGGCAGCTACAGGGTGTTACGCGCCCTTGGAACACGTCTCTTGCGACTATAAGTGTCCAACCCTTTGAAACTATTTAACATCGATTTTTATGGCAAATTCTAACAACTTACATATAATTGCAATGTGTGTGCACTACAAGGTCCTGGTTTAGTGATGCCATCTCCAGCTACATCCGAGGCAGGGAGAATGGACGAGCGATAGCACGAAGATGCAATGGGGAGCTAGGGGCACGACTTCGTCAGGGAGTTTTTTTACCGCACGTATCCTGCCTTCTAGTTGCCACTGGCAAGATGTGGTCGAACGGCGATTGTGGAGTTGTATACATGTGACTTGTGGATTTGTGAACCGCACATGTTGATTTTTATGTACTTGCGTTGTTGTTTATATGTGGTATGAAATATATGTGCTTTTGTTGTCGATGTACTTGTGAATGTAGCTAGTGTGCCTATTTAAGATGTGTGTGTGTGTGTGTGTGTGTGTGTGTGTGTGTGTTGGGGGTGGAGTTTGGGGTATGCAAGTTGCAGCTGCTACTGCTGGGTGCAGGGTGCAGTGGCAGCCGTGAAATTCTCCAATTTTGATATTTTCTATAATTGTTTTTGAACAACTATTACTCTCGATGGCATAGGCATGGTTGCTGAGAGAAGTAGTTTGCAGGCCTACCCACAATGGTTCTAGCTCAGATGGATTATAGGAACACTCAATGTGTGACTCCACTTGGCGGCAAAGCTATTTGGTGCCCTTGGCCAAGAACATTCTCGATAGTCTAGCAACCGTCGAGTTAACTAGCTATCGGGACCGTCATGGAAGTGGGCCGTTACTCTTGTCTGCTTGGGTGTCACCGACACTAGGCCATTATGTCTCTGAACAACGGCTCCGCGTATAGTCTCAACTGTTTCAGGGGAAGCCATCGAGAATAGTTGTGTCGTCGAGAGAACTGACTTCTCTCTACCCCGTATCCACGGTGCTTTATTTTTACGATCGGCCATCAAGAATAACCCGGCTCGACAGTTTCACCCATGTACTCGACAGTTCCGACCATCGACAAGCCTATCGCCTCCTGTAGCGTCGGTGGTCAGGTACTCGAGGTTAGGGCCCACTGTAGCGCGGCCGCTTTCAATTTTTGCGTAGAAAAAAGTAGTGAAAGCCATGTCAGACGAACGATATGAGAAGAGTGGTTTTTTTGGAGTCTATTAAATCCTTTTGTTGAAGCTTTCGAATTCATGTCTTACCCAACATATTTCGAAGCCACGAATGGTTCCAAACATGACCGTCGTCGTAGCCATGTTAGTGCGGCTAAAACAGTTCCAAATACTGTATTCTTACAGTTATAAAATTTTGAGAAAAAGGTAAAATCATCCGCGAATAGATTGTAGGTGGAAGAAGGCGCAACATCTGTTAGGTATTGTATCGAATATGTGCACAAGTAGGTTAAATGGACTCTGTGTTGTAATAGGCAGGGTTGGTTAGTGTTAAAGTCGGACTATCCCAACCTTCACTATATAAAGGGAGGCAGCCCTGATGTAACCAAGACAACAACGTCATAATAGTAGCATAGGCATGTAGGAAGAGGTCAGCGGCCGGCATATGGTCGTGACCTGGTTAGCCGGTGTGCTACGGTATTATGGATTGGGAATGAGCGCCCATAATCAGGGCCCCGCAGACGTATGCAAAAACCGAACTGCGTTACCAAACATTGTGTCTTCTGGTATCGTTCGTGATCTTGCATTGGCGCATATCCTAACAACATCTAAAATATTTGGCCTGTTTACCGTCGGCCAAAACATTTTCCGTCGACCAAAGTCTTTGCCTTGTAGCAATCGATTGCGGGCGGTTGACCTGCATGAGCCTGAACAACTCCGGAGCATCTAAAATATTTGTGCTAAAACTTAAAATTGTTTGTCCTGAATTTTTCAAATGATTTTGTTTACATTTTTAATAAAATAACATCCGATCGAGCTGAAAATGCAAGTATTTTTTGTAAGCCGAGGACGGGTCGGCGCTACTGCCGCTGCCTCCTCGATCTCTGCATGTGTTTTTGTAAGCCGACGACTGTATCTTTATTTTATTAAAAAGAAAATAGGGTACTGTGCTTTCATGCAATGGAAGTTTTGACGTTACCGTCGTAATGGTCAAAGATTAGTCCTTGGAATTTCGCTGGCTGTTTCAACGATAGGAATTTCACGGCACCTCCATCTTAATGGTCAACGCTTTCAATGGATTTTTTTCCCCTAACGTTTGTTCGACGACATGCATTATTTCTGTCTCATCTCTTTATGCTCACCACTGTCAAAGATTTTTGACGGTACCTTAGCTGATGTTGAGGTATTTGCTCCTTGACAAATTAAGTATGCATCGTTTTCAGAGTCTTCGCGCGGCTAAAAAAGGAAGATAGGAACACGTCTCAGAGCTAACACTGCATATCTTTGGCTTCAAGTACTACACTAAAAACAGATCATGTATACTGGTATATTACCGTTGATTCATATAGCACCCGAATAGATGGTAATATCTAAGCCAATTCGTTAGTTAGCGGACGGGAGGGTCTCAACTTAGGCCCTCTTTGATAGCTTGTTTAGTTTTAGTTTAGTTTTTGTTGGTGAAATTTGACTCCCATCAATCCCACGCGCTGGACACGGCTTGACTCGGCTGCCTTGATCCCACGCACTGGACGACGGCTCGGCTTGGCTGTCTTGATCGAATCTCGTCGTCCTGTTGCTTGCTCGTTCTCTCTCACACACTTTCTCCAACCGCGCCACCCGCGTCGCCTTCACCTGCTCCGCCCCACGCCTCCACCAGTCGGAAGAAGAGTAAGGGCGGGAAGTCTTCGGCTTGGGAGGATCTCCCAGGTGGCGCCGCCAGTCTCCTTCTCGATGTCCACGATGCCTATCGGGAGCTCGTAGAGCTAGCGATGGAGGTCGCCCTTCTACATGTACCCGTACAGAAGGAACTTGTCGTCCCCTTAAATGGATGAGAGACTTGGATTCGAATTTCATAAGATCATGGAAATTTGAATGAAAAATTGTCATTTGATTATCAGTTGCGGTTGGTCTTGGCTCCCTTAGTTATTAGTAGTGGTTTTCTGTTTTGTTTTTGCCACTGCATCATTTAGTGCAAAGGTGTGTTTTTGGCCTCTATGTTGCAACGGAAGAACAAATTAAAACCGCAACATGGTATTGTGGGAAAAAAGTTTTTTTGGTTGATGTAATACTAGAGGCTGACCTGCAATGCAGTAGCCAAGAAGCAGAAGAATGTTGGGGTGTCCGAGCCGCGCGAACTCCCGGAACCTCGGGGCCATGGCGGCAGCGTCATCGTCGTCCCTAACTCCGGCTATGGCACCCTCAACGACGCGAACGACGACGTGCAGGTCCCCGGGGAGCATGGCGCGGTAGGCGGCACCGCTGTGGCCGTTGATCTCGGCGAGCTGCGACTCGTGCCCGAACTCCGACGTGGCCGCGGCCAGGTCGGCCAGCGTCAGCTCCATCAAAGGATGCTCCAGCACCACCACCGACTTCAGGGCCCCCACGCCACCTCCTCCTTCCACGCCGACGCCCTCCAGCCTTTACCCTTCTTCCGACGGGTGGAAGCGCGGGGGCGGCGTAGGTGAAGGCAGCGAGGACGGTGCGATTAGGGAAAGTGAGAGGGAGCGAGCGAGCAATCGAGGCAGGCAGGCAGCCGAGCCGAGTCGTCGGCTCGTCGCTCAGGGCATGGGATCGGTGGGAGCCGAGTCGGGAGGGGTGTTCGTTGGGTGGGCGTGGCGACCACGTGGCACGAATCGGAGTCGAGTATGCACAGCCGCGCTTTTGCATCCCGGCTCCACCAAATTTTTTTCAGATCAGGTATACTGGTATATTACCGTTGATCATACAGCATCCGAACAGATGGTAATATCTAAGCCAATTCGTTAGTTAGCGGACGGGAGGGTCTCAACTTAGCCGGGTCATGTATCCAAACTGGCGCTTATGCCTTTTTTTTTGAAAAAAAAAGATATATGCCATTACAAAGTGGTTGATTTTGTGGTTAGTTATTATAAACCAAGTTATACGATATATACCATTATAAAATCGTGTTTCTTCAGCATATGCCAAACCTCATTAAAACTAAAATACCCCTAATCCTTGCCATAATCCTTCTAGTACCTCTAGCTCACCCATTCCACTGCTCGCGTGTCATGGACATGCACCACTGCCAAGCTCCTCGCGTGCACCACCGGACCCACCTCAACTAGCTCCTCATGTGTCGCCGCCGAGCTCCTCCAACGGTGCATCACCGGACCCACCTTGATGAGCACCTTGGGTGCATCCGGACTCGCGCCACCCCCGAGCTTCTCTGCGCCGTGGGACCAACCACAATGAGCTCCTCACGCGCTGCCGGACTGTGACATCTTAATTAAATTATTATAAGTTACATGTTTAAAAAATAAATAAATGATTAATTATATATTACTTATTATTATTTTATGTATTATAAAATGCTCTATTAGTTGTTTAAATAAGTCCCTAGCTTTAAAAATAGTGTTCGGTAGTTCTTAGCATGTGCCCAAGTTCGCTAAGTGATCAAGTCGAATCCTCCCCTTTTCAAAAAATTTTATGGGTCTCCAGAAATTTCGATTAGACCAATCAGCCCATAAAGTAATAGATGTTTCTCGTGAAATAATGAGGAATACAAAAAGGAAAATTCCCCAAACTTTCTGGAGTTATCCACAACCTATCACCAACCTATATCTCGGAATGGAGGAATAGTAACCAAAGAAAACTTTGTATTATTGAAAAGGAAGTGTCTGAATCCTACTCGTACTATAATTAGGACTCCTAATCTACCTCCAATCTCTAAACCGACTTATGGGTGTCTCCACCGCAATAAATTCCTAGAGGTGGCCAAATGGGTCGGTCCGGCTGAACCGACTCGGGCCGGCCGACTCAGTTCGGTTGAACCGAACCGAACCTAAGCCGGCACCTCGGCCCGTCATGTCGGTCCGGTTCTGTTCGCTACTGTAGTACATTGATTTAATTAAATATATGTATTCTGTATATTGTTTCTTATGATAAATAATATATTTATTTAATTTATAATGTATATTTGTGAAATATAATGGTTTTTATTAATTTATATATATTTAAATAAAATAAACCAGATAATAAAAGAAATATATTGTGCGGATCGAACCTGGGCTGAGACCACAGCCCGTTGGCCTGGTTCACATAGTAACCGAATGTCGATGGGTGTTCAACCATGGGTATCGTCGGGAATGATTATATATGGGGTTATGCGCTGGATCCAAACTCGATGGTAACACGGGACTGGGGATTATACAGCTTCAGTCCCTCGCAGAGGAGGTAATACCCTAGTCTTGTGTTTTGAGGTTATGATGATTTAATGATCAAGTACTCTGTGGAGAGATGAAGATGTCTCTCTATGGATGGGTGTAGAGATGTGTATATATGTCAATGTATGCCGAACCAGGGGTCCCTTCCCGCCTTATATAGTGGTGGAGCAGGGTTACAAGGAGTTCTGGTCGGTTATGAGGTAGGATTCCTATCTCTATCCTTTAGTCAGATACGTAGTTATCTGGGATTATAGGTGTATCTTCCTTATTAGGATAAACTTCTATCTTTAAGTATTTCCTTGCCGGGCAAACCTTCTAAAGTCCGAGTGGTACCCGTCCTTATATACCCGACTAGGTCCATCCCCTATCGGGTGGTATTTTAGACCCGCCGTGTGGGTACTCGGGGTATATGTTATCCACAGTAACCCCTAAGTGCTTCATAGTCGAGTTGCTGCTCCTCTTTACCGCACCTTGGATGAGTAATGCTTCATGATGAATGCTTGTAGATTGTTTATGTTTCTTTCTGACTGGTTTCTTCTTTGAAGCTGAGTGCTCTGTTGCATGCAAGGAGACCGTGAAGGGCTCAGTAAGGGCATCTCCAATGGGGACACCCCAGCAGGCTATAAGAGCTCCACATAGTATTTTGAGCTGAGGTGGAGGAGAGAGGGTGCGCCCCAGGCTAGCGTCGGCGCTTAACAAAGTGCCCGATGCTAGCAGCTGCCCCGACGCACCGACCCACGCACGCGCGCTCTCTCTCTCTCTCTCCGCTCGCTAGAGGCGCGCCAAAAGGAGGTGTTGTCGCCGCTGCGCCGGAGCCGCCGGAGCCGCCGTCATCTCCATCGCCGTGCCGCGCCGCGCTGGAGTAGTCGCCGCTGCCGTCGCCCGTCGCCGCGCTGCGCCGCGCTGGGGCACCCAGATCCCGTCGTCGGCGAGGGAAGCGGATGGAGGCGCGGCGGAGGTGGCGGCGCGGTCCCGGCGTGAGGCAGCGGCGGAGGAGCTGAGGCCGAGCGGCGTGCCCCGACGACGTGAGGCGGCGGCGGAGGAGATGAGCGAGGACGGCGCGCCGGCCAGCCCCTGTGCGCCGTGGAGGAGATGGACGGGGGGCGTCCAGTGCTCGGCGTGGAGGGAGGCGGCGAGCGGTGTAGAGGGAGAGCAGGCAGTGGCATGTGGAGGATTTGGGGAAGAATGAGTACGGGAGGAAGAAAGCAAGCCCAAGGTGGAAGAAAGTACAAATAATTAGATGTGGGTCCCATTTACATTTTGAAGAATGTGCTTATAGCCAATCTGTTGGAGGAGTAGTCTCTTAAACTGATGTGGATATGCCATGTAGATCTTATAGCCAGCAGGTTGGCACTACCATTGGAGATGCCCTAAAGCTTCTTGTTAATATTTCCTAATGGTATCCATCCCGATTTATTCGAATACCCTTATCTGGACGATGCTTAGCCGAGTGGTATCTATACCCGTCTGTCACGGTATACAGCTGGTGGCTCTTTTAAATCATACCCTCGAAACCCTTAATCCAAAATCAGGTCATGGTATCTTGCTCCGTCATGTAGTAACTAGTAGCCGGCCCAATCATGGGGAATGCCACAAGAAGACCAAGTCCCACTTGATGTGGTGACCGGTGGTCAGCTGGCAGCCAGCATGGGGCGTACCAAGGGCATAGGCTTGTAGCTAAACCATAATTGGGGCTCATGGCGCTGGGTGGCTCATGGCCAAAGGCATAAGCTTATAGCCGTGCCGTGGTTGGCGCTCATGGCACGGGCGGCTCGTGGCCAAGGGCGTAGGTAGCGCTCGTGGAGCAGGCCCTTCTTCGCTTGTAGACGAAGTCGTAGAAGACACTTGATGAAAGAGAAATCCATGAACTTCTGAGTCTTGCTGAAGGCGTATAACGGTCTCCAGCACTTGTCATGAGAGCGGTAGGAGCTGGATTACCATTGGACGCGAGTCGAAACCCACTCTAACATGTCCATGTAGGATTTAGGCAGTATCTGAATGAAAAACAATCACTCGGATGTAAGGTCCGACTGCTTTATGCAGATGAATTTTATAATTTTTCTCCTTTTCCTTTTTGATGTTTAATTCCTCCAAGTAATCTTCCTTTTGTTATGCACTCTGCCTGATTAGTTTAGCCCCCAGCGTCGGGAGTCTGCTCATGGCTCTATTTTCCAAGCATGCGTACCGAGTGACTAGAGTTTGCCGTTCGTGGGCTAGAGCTTCACTACTTGTATTAACCACTCGGATTCATTTGCGATCATTAAGAAAAAGCAAAAAAATGCACACAAGTACACCTATTAGGTGTAGCCCCTGACTTAATTCTTAGTTGGAGACCAACTAAGTAGCAAGTCAAGAAACAATTCAAAAAAGATCATGACGATGAAAACTTAGCTTATAAGCTCCTGGCGCAGACGTAATCCGAGCCGTACACTTGAATGCACATGGAGGAGGCATAGACTTGTCGCCGAGCCGTACACTTGGGCGCTCGAGGTGCCGGCGTAGGCGTGGCCTTGTCACGGAGCAGTAGACTTGGCCGCTCGGGATGCCGGCGTAGATGTGTCGCCGAGCTATAGACTTGGACGCTCGGGGCTGGTATAGACGTGTCGGCGAGCCGCGGACTTAGGTGCTCGTGAAGCAGGCGTAGATGCGTAGCCGAATCGTGGACTTGGGTGCTCATGGAGCAGGCGTAGGCATGTGGCCGAGCGGTGGACTTGGATGCTCGTGGCGCCGACGTAGCCGTGTCGCCAAGCCATATACTTGGGTGCTCATGGCGCAGGCGTAGATGTGTCGCCGGGCCATAGCCTTGAGCGCTCGGGGCGCTGCCGTAGGCTTGTCACCGAGCTGCAGACCTGGTCGCTCATGGCGCCGACTTGTAGCCTAGCCGTAACCTTGGACGCTCGGGGCACCTGAGTGCTTTGCAATCAAGTCCGATATCCCGCCGATCAGTTCATTGGTCATTTATTCCTGTTATCTATAAGGAGATTGTAAAGAAAATAATATATCTTAACATTAGAAATCGAGAGCGATGCTCTGCTCGGCAATAACAAGACTTGGCAGTCGGTCTGTTTATAAGGCACGCCACTCTACTTTTAATGGTGTGTTCCATTGATTTGGCTGCTCAGTACCCGTTTTCATCTTTTGAATACAGTTTTTAGCCCATCATGGGGAGTACCTTAAACCATGCAATTGTGATTCCTGTCTTGCGGTATATTGCATTTTGCACATTAGGGGTATGCGGCATCAAACACTCGATTCTGACTTGCAGAATTCAGCTCTTGGCCCAGCGTGGGGCGCGTTTTCAACCGAGTGGTGCATGTCCCAACCGGAGTAGGGATCAGCTGGCGACCCACATAAGGGCATACCGTTTGGATAAAGTTTGTCTGAGAGACATTTTGTATCCGGGTTGCGGTATACAATTGGAGACCCAGGAAGGACATACCTCCGAAACAGTATCCAAGTCTCATCAACAACCGACCTTGAACATGCAAAGCTGGCTAGTGACTCAATAATGGGGTATGCCATGAGATATTTTAATGGGTGGCGCTTTCGGTCATCTGCCCTTATTGGGTGTACCAAGGCCAAAATAGGCTCGATGTCAACAATGTATTATCACTGTTTGTGACATGATGTTGAGACAGCCTGTTAAGGGGATCGCACTTTGCTTAAATGGATTTGGGCCCCCGAGTGCTTTGCGGGCGTAGCCATGTAGCCGAGCCGTACATTTGGGCGCTTGCGGCTGAAGGAACCTAAGGCCGAGAAGGAGGGTGAATCAGACTATTTCAATTTTTATTTTTGTTGCACTTATTCACTTAGACAAGTTAAGGCACATAGCTAGCGCGTGGATTCCTACACAAGTCTAGTAGGCGGAAGCAATCAAAGCACAAGTGTGGGAGGCACGAAGGCACTCACAGGCAGTGAATATCAAGATGCGGTAAGTAAATGAGACAGAGAGGGGCAAACCGATTTTTTTTACCGTGTTCAGTGCAAGCACCTACTCACGTTGAAGAAACTTTCGATCAAGGAAACCAGGACTCTATCGTCCATAGCCCTCAATCCACCCGGTGGTAGCTCTTCACCAACACATGGTAGGCGAGCTCCAAACCTTCACACGAATCGGAAACCTCCACACGTGAAGGACCCCAAAAAACGGACTTCGCACGCGAAGCCGGCCTCGAGCACACCGAGGATTTAGCACATATCTGACGCAAATGGAGAAGAGCACCTTGGGAAGCAAGGTGGCCGCCGACGCGATGGTGGGCTTTGCACACTCCGACGGACGGAGAGCAAGCGCCGTAGGAAGCACGGTGACCTTCATGTAGAAGGGTATGCTTGTGGTATGCTTGACGGAGCTTGACGGTGACGATGTCTCCCAGTGGCAAGAATCCCAAGAGCACAAGACTGGAGACACCACAACTCACCCAACTGTCATCCCACCATGGAGGATGGCAAGACAACCATGGGAGAGGGCACGGACCTTGGGGGCGACAAGGAGACTAGGGGATGCTCTCTTCTTTTTCGTCACTCCTCCCTCAATCTTTCTCACTCAATCTCTCAAGCCCTCATGGTGGATTTGAATTTGGAAGTGAAGAACATCATGGGAAGAGCTCTCTAGGGTGGCTAGGGCAAGGGGTGGCCGCTAAATGAAACTCACTTACTTTCCCCCTGAGCTAGTGGCCCAATTTTTATGTACAAGGCAAAAACCCTAAGAATGGACAGCCCAGGTTGAATTTCCTGTGATGCAGTAGGACCCAGTCCGATGGTCGTCGGACCTAGTCCGATGAAGTGTTTCACTTTGGGAGTGGCCTGGTCGGACCTAGTCCGACGGTGGTCGGACCCAGTCCGTCAGAAGGGTTGCATTTGGGACTTAGTCACTAGAAGTCGATGGCTTAGTCGGACCCAGTCCGACGGTGGTCGGACCCAGTCCGACAGTAGGGTTGCATTTTGAGGGACTTAGCCGCTCACACGCTCATCCGTTGGACCCAGTCTGACGGGGCTATTTTTGCAGCCCACTTCGTTTTGGCTATCCCTTTCTCCCTTGATGTCTCACCTAGAGTTTTGTGCCACGTTTGTCGACTTGTGAACTTGGCGGGAAGTTTCGCACTTGTAGAAAATATATGGCTTTGAGACTTAGCGGCTACAAAACTTCGGACAGCTGGCTACCCCTTGGAATCCCCTGAACCTATCCCGAACTCTCTCGAAGACGAATGAGGATAAGAGATTGGAGATGTGCTCTGTGAGACCCTGCAGCCAGAGATACGATGATCGGCAGGCATGATGGCCCTAGGCTACATACACGCAAAAAATAAAAAAACTAGGAAACAAATGTCCTTAATCTTCGCCTGGCTACATACACGCAAGAAATAAAAAAACTAGGAAACAAATGTCCTTAATCTTCGCCTGATCCAGCTCTATAGCCCAGTTGTCATCAATTAGCAAAACCAAATAATCCCCTAGGGAGCTTGCTCTTATAGCGATGCAGGCGTAGGAGCGTGGCTGAGCCGTAGACTTGAGCGCTCGTGACGCTGGCGTAGGCGGGTCGCAGAGCCGTAGGCATCTTGCCGAGCCGTAGGCTTGGTTGCTCGGTGCGCAAGCGTTGGCATGTAGCCGAGCCGTAAACTTGGCGCTCCGGGCGTAGGCGTGTCGCGCAGCCTTAGACTTGGGAGCACACTGCGTAGCCACGTTGCTGAATCATACACCTGGATGCTCGTGACACCGGTGTAGGCGTGTCACCGAGCCGTAGACTTGGGCACTTGTGGTGCCGGCATATGCGTTTTGCCGAACCATAGACTTGGGCACTCGTGACGCCGGCATATGTGTTTCGCTGAGCCGTAGACTTGGGCGATTGGGGCGCCGGCGTAGGCATGTCGCCGATACGTGGACTTGGTCGCTCATGGCGCCGTTGTATGAAATGAACCAAAATTCTGCTGCGGAAATCCAGGGCCGTAGCCGATTTTCACATGGTCATACGGAAGTAGTCATTCAAGTCTCGATTAACACCAAGCAGCACATGCCGTGGTCGGCGTCGAACAACACGTGCTCACCAAGGTCTTGGCCATGGTCGATGAAGTCGCGGCCGTAGTCGTAAATAACCTCCACGCGGTTGGTGTAGCTCGACAAAGGTTGATAAAAGTTCTCGCTGGTTTTCAACGTCCCATGAGGTGTGGCACAACCGACACTCACGCCGTGTCTGGCACTGATGAGGTTTACGAGCTTGTCAAAATTCGCGACCTCCATGCGCAGTCTATCTTCAAACAGGCGCCACGGTCGCTTCCGAACGTGGATTTAGGTGTTCTTGGATTCGTTGGAAAGATAATGAGGTAATCTTTCCAACGCATCTTACATCACTCCGAAACTCTTTCTATGTCAATGAAAAATCACGACACAAGTTCCGTCTAGATTCTGAACAAGTGCAGATCGCATCTTCCTCTCATGTTCGCCTCGCAGTTGATAAAGCCAGCGCCACACGGTGGGCGCTACGATCATCGAGTCAGAGTGATTTGCTGTTGATGACGGTCACCATCCAAGATTCGTTCTCAGTCGGGTCCTTGTCGTATCTGAGTCGGGAATTAAGCCTCTGGCACACTACTCGTCGGTAGGCGGCGGCGGTGTTCCACAACATGAATGGGAGTCCGAGTGAAGCGCTGGTCAAGTCCCTCCCGGATCGGATCTAATCCGAGTCCGAAAGAGTGAACCTTGATGTGTTGGTGAAGTATTTCTTGGATCGGATGTAATCCGAGTCCAAAAAGGCAAGCTTAGGCCTCCGGCGCATTACGCGTTGCTATGCAGCGGCGACATTCTCCAACCCGAAGAGTAGTCTGGGCCAGTCGTTGATGAAGTTTCCCTTAGAGCACAAGCTTGTCGAAGTTCGCCGGTGACAAAGTCAATTTTGCCGAAGTGAAAAGTCTTATCAAGGATGAAGGCAATGATAACTCTGTTAATCGTTGTGGTAGCCGCGACCACCACCCGAGAATCATTGGTATGGGTCTTTTCGTATCCAAGTCAGGAATTAATCCATGAGTAAGTGGCAACGGCGTTCCATAACCTTAACGAAGCGTGATCATGTTCGAACCCGTGAAAGTGTTGTAAAAGTCCTTAATTAACTACTCGCCGTACCTGAGTTGGGAATTGAGTCGTGCGGCACACCATTCGGGAGTAGGTGCCGGCGGCATTTTTTAACCCGAACGGGAGTTGAATTATAATGATGAATAAGCTCTATTTAGATCGGCTCTAGTCCGAGTCCAAAAGAGCGACTTGGTCGTCAAACACATGTGGTTTGCTGTGAAGGCACACATCTTTTGAGATTCATTTTTGGTTGGGTCCTCGCCATATCCGAGTCGAGAATTGAACCCCCGACGCACTACTCGTTAGTAGGCAGCGGCGGTGTTTCTCAACCCGAACGTGGGTACAAGTGAAGTGTTGCCAATGTTTTCCTCAGACTGGATTGGGTCCGAGTTCAAAACGTATTGGTCGCCAAGTATTTGGAGAAGTTGCTTGCTAATACTCAACATCCCCCAAGGTCTGCCACGACTGATCTGCATGCGGCGGCCACCACTAACGAGGTTTATGAGCTCGCCGAGATTGGCGACCTTCCCGCGCAGTCTACCTTCAAATGGATGCTCCGGACACATCCGTACTCCGTTTTGAGCGTTCTACGGCTTCACAAAAAGCTGACGAAATTGTGTTTCCAACGCATCCAGTCCCGACTTCAAATTGCCTCTGGTTTGTTAGAAATTAGCGAAACAAGATGACGTTTAAAATCTGTCTTTGAGCCATCGCCGTGTCCAAATCGGGAAGTGAGCCCTTGTCTTACTACTCATGAGTAGAAGGTCGCGGAATTCCCCAACCTGAATGGGTGTCGTTCTCGCAGTTCCCCTAGATTGGATCTGAATCCGAGAGGTGGAGTTTGGCGAGATCGTTGGTGACGCAGTCAATTCTAGAAGCGGAAAACGATGCGCAGTGCTGCGGAAGACGAGTCGATGAAGCCGGTTCACCGATCTACAAGTAGTCATATGGAAGTATTTGTTCACGGCGATCCAATTGCCTCCTCCTCGCTGGTTAGCAATAATCCACGAGGTGCGCCGTGGTCGATCCCCACGCCGAGGAGGTCGTCGACGAGCTTGCCGGGATTCGCGACCTTCATGTGCAGTATGTCTTCAAACAGACACCCCGGCCATATCCGGACTACGTTTTTGACGTTCTACCACTCGTTGGAAAGCTAACGATGTTATCTTTCCGACGCATCTAGTGTTGTCCCGAAATTCCTTCTCAACCAGAATCAAAGAAACAAGTTCGCGTCCAAAATCTATGCCGGCAATTGTTGCCATCGAGCTTGATGAGATTGATCTTGACGCTTCCCCTACCTGGCTCGCCAACTGTTGACGGGGTTTACCAGGGGTATCGTCGGCAATGATTATATATGGGATTTTGCGCTACATCCAAACTCGATGGTAACACGAGCAAGAGATTATACAGGTTCAGGCCCTCGCGGAGGAGGTAATACCCTAGTCCTATGTTCCGAGATTATGATGATCTGATGATCAAGTACTCTGTGGAGAGATGAAGATGTCTCTCCATGGATGGGTGTAGAGATGTGTATATATGTCAATGTATGCCGAACCAGGGGTCCTTGCCTGCGTTATATAGTGGTCGGGGCAGGGTTATAAGATAGAGTCCTGGTTGGTTACGAGGTATGATTCCTATCTCTATCCACTAGTCAGATACGTAGTTATCCTGGATTACAAGTGTATCTTCTTTTTTATCCTCTCTATCTTTAAGTCTTTCCTTGCCGGGCAAGCCTTCTAGAATCCGAGTGGTACCCGTGCTTATCCACCCGAATAGGTCCATCCCCTGTCGGATGGTCTTTTAGGCCCGCTTTGTGGGTACCCGGGGTCTATATTATCCACACCAAACCAACCGAGCCCGAACCGGGTCGGCCTGGTTTGGCCCGTTGGCCAGCTCTGTAAATATCCCATAGACCCCTCCCCCAAGACCCCAACTTGCGGAGCCTCGGAATTGGAGACCTAGCCACCAAACCCTAACCTTCCCGAAGCTAAAACCAGGTAACCTCGTCATATATTACCCATATCCTAGAAAAGCTGGCATCACGTTGTAGATCTCATCGAGATAGTTGAGATGGATGTATGGATCGCCAATTTTGGTGAAGGTTTGCATATGCTAGCCGTCGGCCGCCTCACTATTGGCGCTCGCCCGGAATTCCGAGCCACAACCCAGAGCCGCCACGCGCCTCGCTGCCGCCACTCCTTCCCGTGCAAGCGGGCACCATGCGTTGTTTCGCCCCCACGACGCCACACTGTCGCCCGTCCTGTCGCCCATCGATCGACACAGTTTGGGCCTCACGGGACACTATCCGGTCGTGTTCAAAAAATGAGCTGACACACCCACCAGACTCCGTCCGCAAGAACCGTTTATACCTTTACCGGACACTGCCTGACCACCACCGGACGTGGTCCGACGCCTTCGGAAATAGTCCGATGGAAGATCCAAAGAGAACCATTGGTCATAAACAGAACTTGACCGAACTCCGTTCAACCACCACCGGACACGGTTCAAAGAACACCTAATCCCTAGAAAAAAAACTCGGAACAAAGTCTCGGAATGAATTTCGTTAGTTAACCCAAATAACCTCTTTATTTATTTTGTGGGATTTTCTATATTTATCCGAAACTTTACCGAATTGTTTAGAGAGCATACGGACTCCAATTTAGATGATTTCAGAGCTTTAAAAACACAAAAAGTCACATGATTTTTTATATTTTATTATTAACCTATTTTATTTGTGTTGTTTATTTATTTGGTATTTCTTTTGTTTCATGTGCGGGTGTTCGCAAAGCCGGGGATCTCCAAGACCTTATGGGAGGAGATCCGCAAGATTCGAAGTTCTTTCAAGGCAAGCTATATTCATATTGAATTCCTAGTTTGATAAATCTTTACTTTTATTGTTATTTAATGTTGCATGCATAATTCGTAATCGTATGTGAGTCTTTGTTTATGCCATTATCATGTTAGTCATTTATTAACATGAATCGCCACCATTGATAGCCCTATTATTTATTTTCTTAGCCTATCCTTGAGTAGATGCTTTGTTATACCTATGGGTTGGTAGATTATAGGCCTCCCTCATAAATTAATGATTTAATGTGAAGCTTTTGCTTCTGTGATGTTGATTTAAGCTTAATTATATAAAATCAACGTGGCGTGTGTTAAATTGAGGAGACCCGAAAAAGGCGGAGTCTGTGCTCATGGCGGGTTATGGAAGTTTCCTCATCTAAGAAACCTACAATGTGATTAATCGGCCCGAACTTTACAGCATAGCCACTTGTGCCTTCTATCCCTGACTTAGTAGCTTGTGAAATCTAGTAACCCTGCACTCGTAGGCGGAAGGAGACATGATGAGCGTTCACCAATCCAAATGGCTTCAACGGGGACCGTCCTTTCCCGGTATGCTACCTTGAATGGCTGAATGTAGATTGCACATTGCACTCATCCTGATCGATGTGTACCGGGATTGGTGAGGAACCTAAAGATAGGGTGCATGAAGTGCTAGGAGTAACAAGTGAAAGGTTTTGTATTGTTTCTCTCTTTGAGATGAGACAAGGCTTGTGAGGAACGTGTACACACTTTGCACAGTTAAAACTATCATGATAGCCGTGTCCGTAGTAATGGACGAGGAGGAAAGTCTTCACATGTTGTCCTACCGTAGTTATAAATAATTTTGCTTGGATAGCATAGACTGGTAGTGCCTGTTGAGTTGGCTAAGCTCGTGTTGTTTAGGCAAAGAGTGCCTGTTGAGTCAATTAGTTGTCCTTTGGCTAAACTCGTGTTATTTAGGCAGAGTGCCTGTTGAGCCGTTAGCCTTTCTTTCGCTAAACTCGTATCTTTAGAGGGTGTTCACCTCGAGTTCAACTAATAATATTGTTGTTACAACAAAATAAGTAGATAGGTGTTAGGATATGCCTCCAAATACCCCTTAGGCATGCCTATATAAAGGCCCCCCTTGTACCCTATACATCTTGCATCATTATAGTGATTGTTTTCTCCGTGGTTTTTTTCCTCTTCACCTTGGAGGGGTTTTTTCTACGTTAAATCTTGTGTTTGTGCCTCCTATTCCAACAAGTGGTATCAGAGCCGTCGGATCTTCGATCTAACGGTCCTGATTTCTTGGTTCCACCAAAACCCTAGCTCCACAAAAATTTTCCCACCAGCCGCCGTCGCGTTTGCTCGTGGCTTCCTCAGGGCGTCGTCGTTCCCGCTCGCCGCCTACCTCCGGCCGCTTCTCCGCGCAGATCCCCGCGCGTGTGGCCGCCTGTTCGCAGCCGCCCCGATCCGTGGCGCCCTCCGCCTGTGGCAGTCCATCGTGCGGGCCTCCATTGCCGACGCCATCTACGCGGTCTTCGGCATCGACTCGGCCGTACTGCTTCTTCGTACATGTGCATGTGCACGTGCACGTGTAGCTTCATGCATGCGTGAGAGCACATGCATGCAGGATCGTGCTAGCAGGAGCAAGGCTTGCACTATTAGCTTCTTGCCCTCGGCCCGGCCGGCCTTCCCGTGGACGTCGCCTGCCCTCGGCCCGGCCGGCCTTCCCGCGGACGCCGCCGGCCATCTTGTGCGCCTGCTGTCCAGCGCAGCACCGCCCCTCCACCGCCAGCGTCCGACCGTCGACGCGGCCAGTGCACCGGCCTCACGCCTTACTCTGATCTGCTTTTTTCAGGGAATTTCGATCTACGTTCCTGATTTTATTTTTCGCTTGTCATTATGTCTGCTAAACTTGACATTACGAAGTTCGATGGCAAGATCAGTTTTTCTATATCGTCATGTTCTTATGTTGCTACTCTGATTATTATTTATTTACTATTCGATATTGGACCATACTGTCTCTGTAATTTGTATATTATTTAATGTGAATTTGGTATTTTATTAGTTAATTGTGTTGGGATGATATCCAATGTAATTTGTTATGATGTACTAGCTATGATCTTCTGGGACTAGTACACGATCATAGTGATTCGGTAGAAATACCGAGGGTCATGACAAGGGCACACTACTATCGAGATCCTCCAGCCGTGGCCACGTCCTTCCCCCATTTGCCGCCGGACTCGCACAGCCGCCGATTGTCATCGGAGTTTGCTAGATTATCACCGAAGACGGAGAAAAGATGAAGGCAGAGAGAGTGGGTAAGGTAGGAGGAGGAGGATTAGAGGTAATTGGGTCCAAATGTCCATGTAATGGCATAAATATACCAAAGAAACACGACTTTATAATGACATATATCGCATAACTTGTTTTATAATAGCAAATCACAGAATCAACTACTTTGCAGTGGCATATATTGAATTTTTTTCTTTTTGTTTGCATGTTTTTGGAAGTACCTTGCATAAATCAGTATGTAGCGGTTAGTAATGCAAATCGACAGATATGCAACGCATCTATTGTGGTGACCTACACAATGCAAACTAGTACATATATTCCTGTGGTGGGTGGGTTAACGAACTCCCACTAATTATACAGCTAGAAAGGTAAGTTATCATCAGTTCCCCCTTCCATCTCAGCTCAATATTATTGAGTGGCCAGTGATCATTGTCCGTGGTATGGATAACGCTTAGAGGTGGCCAAACAGATCGGGCCAAACAGGCCGAACCGGGCCGGCCTGCACTGTTCACCGAATCGGGCCAGCCCGGTTCGGTAAACCGAACCGAACTTGGGCCGAGGCCGAGGCCTGTCGGGTCGGCCCAGTTCGGTTCATCACTATAGCATATTTATTTAATTAAATATATTCATTTATATATATTTCTAATGATATATAGTGTATTTACGCAATTTATAGTGTATATTTATGAAATATAGGGGTTTTTCTTAATTTATTTAGATATTTTTAATTAAAATAAAATATAAAACCGGGCCGGTCCGATTCTGTTCAATTACTGTGCGAACCGGTTCGTGCAGTAATCGAACCAAACAGGCCCGAACCGGGCCGGCCCGTTGGCCACCTCTAATAACGCCTAACCATGCATTCAATGGAAATGCAAATGGTCTAATGTCATCCCTCAAAGTTATACTTACCTGAGAGCCACTTATTACATATTCTTAGGGTTCTAAAACTCGGAAATATCTCTGGTCCATCCATGATTTCCCTGCATATGGCATGTTTTCGGGATGGAGCACACATGGCCGAATGTCTTGTCCAGTATGCATGAATGACACTGATGCGTTCCGTTTGAAACATGGACGCAAGTTTTGTTTCTTTGATTCCCATCGTCGCTTCTTGCCTTCTTCTCATGAATTCAGAAGACAGAGAAATGCCTTCCGTGGAGACACGATATTCACAAAGGACCCGCCCAAACGTTTGACAGGATCTGAGATTATAAACTGGCATCGTCAGCTAATTTCCACAGAAGATGGCTTTGAAGGGTTTAAAGAGTCGCACAACTGGACTCACATATCTGGTATCTGGTGTTTGCCCTATGCAAAGTCTCTTATCCTACCACATAATGTGGATGTTATGCACCAGGAACGTAATGTTGCTGAAAGTATTATCAGCATGTGTTTTGATTTCAAAGACAGAACCAAAGATAATGTGGCGGCTCGAAGAGACATGGCTGATATTTGCAATCGATCCTTCCTTGAGGTTAGAGAGGACCCAACAGGGAAACAAGGTAAGCCACGTGCTCCTTACTGTCTTAAAAGCTCTGAAAAAAGGAGGTCCTAATGTGGATGAAAAATATAAAGTTTCCTGATGGTTACGCAGCAAACCTAAAACGTGCGGTGAGCATCGAGGCTGGTAAACTGAATAGTCTGAAAAGTCATGATTATCATGTAATCATGGAAAGACTACTTCCTGTAATGTTTCGTGGATACTTTTCTGATGATGTGTGGACAATTTTGGATGAGCTTAGCTACTTTTATCGGCAGCTTTGTTCGAAAGAAATTAAGAAATCAATGATACAAAAGTTGAAAAAGTCATACCTGTGTTAATATGCAAGATGGAAAAGATATTTCCGCTAGGGTTTATGAATGCAATGCAACATTTGTTGGTGCATCTACCATACGAAGCAGAGATTGGTGGTCCTGTGCAATACCGATGGATGTACCCAATAGAACGAAACCTGAAGAAAATTAGGTCAACTGTGGGTAACAAAGCTCGAGTTGAAGGTTGCATCGCAGAGGCGTTCTTTCTAAAAGAGATTTCGTACTTCTCTAGTACGTATTTATCAAATGAGCGCAATGTCTATACTCACATACCGAGATACCAACCGTTAGATTCCACGCATGGCTTTGATCTTGATGTATTCCGAGGACATGGACATACCGTTGGTGCCAGTTCTATTCAAGAGTTGTCCCGCGAAGAATGGTATGAAGCAATGTTATATCTATACACCAACATTTCAGAAATTGAACAATATTTCACGTAAGAATCCGCTCCACCAATTTCTAACTTGGTTTTGTCGTTAGCTTCTAACTTGATGAAATGAAATGCAGATTGTTTGATCAACAAAACTGGAATTCAACGAGACAACCTACAAATACTCAACTTGACAATTTGCGATGCAATGGCTTACGTGGGGGTCCTAATTTTGTGACATGGTTTCGTCAACATGTATAGTTCTTATCACGTTAAAATTTAAATAATCTATATTCAACTATCATGTAATTTCTATTATAATATATGCAGTGTATGCGTGATGGAACTGTCCATGAGGACCTCCGACAGCTATCACACGGTAGTACTACCGCAAGAAAGTTTGGGCGTTATGACGTGAATGGGTTTCGATTTCGTACCGCGGCATTAGAAGCAAGTCGTCCTCTAGGCGCCACGGTTAATAGTGGAGTTGTCACTACCGCACAGGGTGCAGATGGTCGAGAGACAGAGTATTATGGTATTCTTCAGAACATAGTGGAGATTAAGTTTGGCGGTCGAAAAGATTTGAAAGTAGCTTTTTTCTACTGTGATTGGTTCAACGACAAAACAGGGATTCGACGAAACAAAAATCTTGGCTTAGTAGAAGTTAGACATGAATCACGTCTTGGAGGTCACAACTCATTCGTACTTGCTCACCATGCTGAGCAGGTGTACTACCTTTCATATCCATGCCGAAAAGAAAATTTAAAACCTTGGTGAGTTGTACATAAAGTGAGTCCTCCGGGCCGCTTATGCACACCTGGAAACGCCGAGTATGTCGATAGCATGGATGACTTAACTTACCAAGAAGACGGTTTGCCAGCCTCATTTGAAGTAGACATTGGGTCTGCACTTCATGAATTAGAGGGCGATACAACAGATGTTATTGTGGAGAATGTTAGAAGGACAAAGCGACGTCCTGCATCCCAAGATGTTCCAGAAAAAGGACAACGTAGAGCTGGTGTATCTGAACCTTTTGACGCTGATTACTTCTGAAAAGTATAAATGTTGCACCTATTTCTTTATCTATTTTTGATGTTTTACACATGTTTATATACTAATATAGTTTTTTTAAAACAGGATGAAATCATTTTTCCGGCATACAGGGAAATCTAAAAAAAAAGATGGGTCTTCATCGAAGAGCCAAGAATCACTTTTTAGAGGATCCAGTTATCAGCAGAGCAGGCAGAGACAGTTCGAGAGGTGCTTAGAGGAGGTCGCTCAGGAGGTGCCTAGAGGGGGTCGCTCTGCAGGAGTTCGAGGGGGTCACTCAGGAGGCCTACAATTTGTATGTATAATTTTAATTGTGTTGTTTTAAATTTTTTAATATGCATGCATTAATTTTTTAATCAATTAATTTTCAGGAGGCCAGGGAAACTAGGCATGTGGTGGAGGAGGCTGTGGAGGAGGCTGAGGGAGGGGGGCGGCTATGGAAGAGGCTGAGGAAGGGGGGGTGACTATGGAGGAGGCTGAGGGAGGGGAGGAGGCTGAAGAGAGTGCGGAGGGGGACGAAGAGGAGGATGACGCTAGTGCTGAGGGATTGGATGCTCCTACCTTCAGGTGGCAAGCATGTATAGATGTTTAGTAAATATAAATAATTTTGTGGAATTTAACTAATATTCTGTTTTCGTTTCAGGTATAAAGGGACTAATCAGATTCCCCCAGTAGCAGTTCCTCAGGCACGCAGAGTTATCCTACCACATGGTGATTGGTAAGTAAGCATTCTACAGTTTGACCATTAATTATTTCCTACAGTTGCGTTAAGCTGTATAACACTATTTGTAGGCAATGGATAGATGTAGAATGGACAGGCACGAACAGTATAAGGCAAGTGAATAGGACGCTGGGTTCTCTTTTGCGTTACCATTATCCTGGCCTAGTGGAGATCAACGGTGTAACGGTGCCAACTCTGAAGTGGGCTCATTACAAGGTTGCTACAGATGGGATGCATGGAAATGTTGCCCAACGAGTGTGGGTGGACTTTTGGGTAAATTTGTAAATTCTTTGTTCTCATTGAATTTTTCTATATATACAATTAATGTCTAACTAATTTATCCGTTTCTATGAAGGAGAGATACCGTTTGCCAAGTGATCAGGAACAATCTCTACAAGAAAAGGCGAGATATGTTTTTGAGAACGCCGCAACTAGGACGGTCAAGGAGATGATGTACCAGGCTCGTATCCAGGCGGTTTGTTTGTATTATAAGAGGGTGTTACATCAAGATATGAGTAAGAAGCTTGGTGCATCGAAACTCTACCTTCGGGAAGATCAGTACCGTTGGCCAGAAGTTATGTTGCCTTGGTTCAACAAATGCCCTGAAGCTTGGCAAGCTCTTAGCCAATACTGGGCTTCGCCTAACTTTATTCAGAATTCAAACAAGAAGAGGGGTAACAGGGAGGCGGGCCCAAGGGTATCTCAGCGGTACGGAGCCGATGGACATCTTCGTCTTGCGCGACGTATGGTATGTTTCTTACGGTACCATATGAGTATTTATAGGTTCATTGTCGATATTTCATTAGTTTTGTTTACTAATGTTGACTAATGTACCATATGTTGACTAATGTTGTTCTATAGGAAGCTTAAAGTGGGTCTCGACCTACTGAGGTCGAAGCCTATATTAGAGGTCACATTGGCTTTCATCCAACACATCCAGACCAGCTATGCAGTGACAAGGTGACACAGAGCTTGGTTAGTACAATGTATATGTCCTTATGCATGTATATGTTGATTTCATCATTATATTCTTATGCATGTATATGTTGTGTAGGCTTCTTATGGCCAAGTGATGGCCGATGCTCACGGACCCGACTATGATTGGAGAAGGGAAGATGTCGATCCGGTCGCTCTGTACAGTAGTGGAGGTGGCAAGAAACATGGAAGATTCTCCATGTTCAATGGTGTTCTGGATAGTACCGCTGTCTTAAGTTCGGCAAGAACCTCAGCTTCTTCGCAAAGTAGTGGGTCGGCTGCTCGTGAGACCCAACACCTACAGGAGCAGTTGAGGCAGCAAGCCGCACAACAAGCTGCACGGGAGGCCCAATTACAGGAGCAGTTGAGGCAACAACAAGAATACTTTGTTTCATGGCAGGCAGAATAACAAGCAGCTATACAAGTAAGTAATCAATGAACTTTCTCCATTTCAAATTATTGCTTATTTCTGTTAAAAATTGATGACAATTGTCATATTTTTACATCATATTATTGTAAACTGAAAAATTATGGCCGGTCTAAGTCCGTTGTTCTGAATTCTATTTTACTGCTTCACGTTAATGGAAATAGTTCGATTAGTCCAATTATTGCTCATTTCATCGAAATTTAACCTAATACTTGCAAATGACTATTTTCAACTTATAATTGTTTAAATTGTTTGTAGGCATATATGGCACAACAGTTTGGAACGCTATTAAGTCTTCCTCCATTTCGACCGCCACCTATATTTACACAGCAATCTCCTATCACGGTACGTTTCAAGCTTTTTGCATATTACGATGATGTAATTTAATAATACTAATATCATATTGTAATGTAGGGTTCGGTGGATCCCCAAGATGGCAATGCTGGAGGTGCTTTTTCTTTGAGGACTCCGCCGACCGTTGGAGACTTTCTTGCCTCAGGAGGCGATGCTGGTAGCGGACATCGGTTCAACAATACCCCTCCAAGTTGATGTTGTTCACTATCTTCTAGTGCTATGTGCGGATATTGCTCTGTGTGTGTAAATTTGTTGGTGAATGTGTTGTTGACGCTTGTTGCTGACACTTGACATGTTAAGATTGTTGAATAATATGTGTGCGACAATATGTATGTTGAATAACATGTTAAGACTATGTTGCCATGTTATTTGTGTGTCAATTGAGTTGTTGATGTATTTGTCAATATTGTGATGCTAGAACATGTGATGATGGATGTCTATTTCTATTAAATATGATGATGCATGCTTCTTATTTATATTTGCTGTTTGCTGGAAATTAAATGACCAAAAATCAGAATGTTTTAGCTAAACAGCAGTTCCAGTATTTACGTCGGCCAGCCTGGCCGACGTAAATACTCCACATGCCACGTGGCGCATCCTTGCGGATCCAAAGTATTTACATCGGCCAGCCTGGCCGACGTAAATAGGGCTGGATATTTACGTCGACCGGCCTGGGCCGACGTAAATAAGTGCGCCACGGTGGCGGCTCCCCTCCGACGGCCAGTATTTCCGTCGGCCACTTGGCCGACGTAAATAAGTACTATTTACGTCGGCGGCCGACGTAAATACACTTATTTACGTCGGTTTTAATACGTCGGCTTATTTACGTCGGCAATAGCTATTTACGTTGGTTTTGCTACTATTTACGTCGGCTTCTAGCCGACGTAAATACCTCGAGTTCCTGTAGTGATGGCTCCAGAGTGGCCAATCTTGACCTAAAAAGGTTAACCCAAACTAATCTCACGGCCTCATGGTGTGTAGTCGAGTCACTATAGTGACAACCCAACCCGGTCACTCAAGAGTGGTCCTAGGGTGCTCTGCACAGCGCATGTCACAAGTGTACAAACTTGTACGGCTACGTGATGGCCACATTTTGTGTCAGAACTATTCCTTGATGGTAACATCCTGCTACGCGTGTTACTTCACGCTACTTATAAGAAAGCCTACGCTCTACCCAGCACCAGGGCCCTTCTGACCTAGGTTCTCACTTTCAGCTACGTTGGACAATCATTTCTTACACTTTTTTACGGTGAGCTCCTACACTCCATGGATTACGATTAAATATTATAAGATGATTAACCAATTTAATCCAAAAAAATTATGCCGATGCATTCAAATAATTAAACTTTCACGAATACGTTACTAAAATATTCTGCTTCCAGAACTAAAAATTTTCTTCAAAGAATCAGCCCAGTCAGGCAGGCGCGCGGCGCGCCGCCGTCCTGGTCTGACCGCGACCCAACCCAACCCCGACCCGAATCGACCGAGCCGGTGCTTCACCGTTTCCACGCTTCAAGAAACGACGGCCGCCCGCACCGCACCTGGCCCCACCCCACCCCTTCCTTCCCCTCTGCATTAATTGCCCTGCGCCGCTGCCTCCCTCCCCTCCCCTCCCCCATGGCCGCCGCCTCCTCCTCCTCTCTCCCCGTCTTCTACCCCCGGGACTCTCCTCCTCCTTCCCTAGATTCCCACCCCCTCCGGCGCCGGGTATATATACGGCCCATCCCCGCGAGCGTGTAGCCGCCGTCGCATAGCAAGCACCCGCCTGGCACACGTGGCATGCCCGCCTCGGTTCTTGGATTGCGCGAGGGGGCGCGTCGCCGGTGTTGAACGGCCTCGATGCCTTCGTCGTCGTGGTTGCCGCCTCCCGCGGCCGCCGCTCCCGGCCGCCGCTGCCGGTGCTGCCTCGATGCGCTGTGGAGGGCCTGCCGGAGGCACGGCGCCGCGGCCGGCGAGGCCGCCGCGTGGGCGCTCGGCGCGCTGCTCACCTGCGTCTTCGCCGTCGGTACGTCGTCTCAGGGGTTCCTCTTCTTCTTGCTGCTGTTGTTGCTCTTCTTCTTTCGTCTCTTCGTCATTGCTTGGCCCCGCCCGATGCTTGTTCTGGGTGTCGATTTCTAGGGTATCTGGGTTTCTCGTCGAGGTGTGTTTGATGTCAAGGGGAAAGTGCGATCTTGGCAGTGCGATTTTGATTTTGAGTATTCTCGCCGGGTCAGCGATTCTATCCCTTGTTTTTTTCTGGGGTGTCTATTGGTTTAGTTGGTTACTTCTTGGTTGAAGGTCGGTGGTTGATCGTTCTGGGATTTTTTTAATTCTTCCTAGGTATTGGGGTTTGATCGATGTATAGGAAATTAAGGAATTGATGATTGCTGCTCTTTTCCCTCCTCGTGCCGTGTAATCTCAGGAATCATCCCTGGGTTTCTTAGCTTCGCGTTGTGGTAGGCTCTTGTTTCCTCAGTTTGGGAACAATTTAATCTCGTGGGCAAAAATTTTGGAGGTTATTTGCCGTTTTCGTCGGGTGATATGCATGCTGCGTATTGAAGGGCCTGGTACTTTAAAGATTTCGTGTTTAATCTCCCTAAGGTTTTATGGTGCTCATGCCAGATCATTGCTTCCTTTTTCTAAAAAAAAACTTTATTTTTATTATTTGTGTCCTGCTTCGAAGTTTTTATTCTGTAGTTTTTTGGATTGTTTGATAAGCACTTTCTTAGCTTGTGTAAAATAGTTGGTGAAATTATGTACAAAAGCTCTCATTGTGATTTTGCTTGATTTCTTATTTTGTTTTTTAATGCAGTGGGCTCACTAGTTGGAATCATCATCGGTGCGTTCATGGGGATGTCCACAGAAAGTGGCATGCTCCGGGGAGCTGGCGTTGGAGCAGTCTCCGGCGCGGTCTTCTCCATCGAGGCTGTTGAATCCTGCATTGAAATTTGGAGATCCAGTGAATCAGGAAAATATAGCATTCTCTTTGTGGTGAGTGTGAACAAAATTCAACTACTACTTTTTTATGTATTGAGAAAGGTGAAAGATCATTTTCACATACCTACTCCAGTGCATACCTCAATATGACATCAGCTGGATGCTGGCATGAACACAAGTTGTGCGTGTTTCAATAATAAGGATTTTGATACGGCTGCGTGATTTATCATGAAGCTCAAAGTTATCACCATTTTCTATACAGAAGTAAAAATTAGCAATTGATAAGCACAAGTCAGTTTTATTTGTTCTGATGTCCTGTGTTGTTCTTTCAGCTTGATATCATCTCTAGCCTCTTCAGTGGAAGAATTGTTTGGGAGAAGGTCAGTCCAGCACTGCAGCGTGCAGTGCAGAGCCAGGTATTAGTTCTTCCTCTATGCTAGTTGTATGTTTAACAGAGGATGTAAAATTGATCTCTTTGGATACTGCAATTTCTGTGGCTTATTTCAGGAAAAATAATTCTAACATCTAATATATAATTGCTGAAAAGATATTTTTGAAACTTACAATTAATGATTTGGGGGGGGGGGGGGGGGGGATTCTCAGCATTTAATTGGTTATATGGAAAATTTTAATGTCGCCCCATACACCCACTGAAAGAACTTTTCTAGTCATGGAAATATCTAGAACTTTTTTTTTTGGTTCTCTAGATATCAACCTTCAAGTCTTCGGGGTGGCATCTAAAGTCTGAACCACAGATCTGTAAGTGCTAGGCCATACCATCTGCTATGGTGGTATGGCAACTGGTACTCTGGTGCGCTTTGTTTGCTTCCTAGTTTATGAGCTGTGATATGACTATCAAATATGTGACTACAGCTTGGATGAAATCATGTAAATATTGACCTTCAAAAGTTACAAGTTTTAAATTGAACTGGCCGATACAACTACAGAAGGATGAACCACAACCTATAATGTGAATGAAAAAGGTTTAATGCAGAATTTTAAAAATACTAGAAATAAGTATATGATATAAAACTATTAAATAGGTTGAATATATAACAAATCCTGATAAAGATATGTGTTGTTGAATGGTTTGCCTACCATCTAGAATTAGACTTGCGAGTGGTCATTGCACAAACTATCTGCTTCTATAGGACAAGATGCTGCTTTGTTCAGTACATATACTGATATCAGCTTTTATAGGACCAGATAGTGTTTCCTTCTGTGCGCATACTCTGTCTGCTTTTATTGAACCAGATAGTGCCCAAAGCAATAACTTACAGGCATGACCACCATAATTGCATTTGGTGCTGATTGCTACTTTGCAAGGTTCTATGTGATTGCAATGTAAAGTTACTTCTATGAAATGTTAGTCTGATTCCGTGTTTTGGTGTAATGCAGATGAGTCTACTGAGTACACCATTCATCGACAACAATGACCTTTTTGAAACTGGCAGTACAGGGGGTATGTCAAGAGATCTGATCGACAGGATCCCGAAGATCAGGTTTAGTGCTGCAACCAATTCTGACCAGAAAACTGATAGGAGCTGCTGTTCAGTCTGTCTTCAGGTTAGTGAGTCTAGAAACGCTGTATTTTAACATCATCTGCCATGCAAAAAGGTAGCAGCTTGTACTGATACATGCTAAACTACCAATGACAGGATTTTGGATCACGGCAATTTGTGAGAGTCATGCCTCAGTGCCAGCACATGTTCCACGTGCAATGCATCGATAACTGGCTTGTCAGGCAATCATCTTGCCCACTATGCAGGGCTGGTGTCCATATAGACCATATACATATGTAAATAAACTCGCTGGGCACCTGGTGTATTTTCATAGTCGAATACCCGTGCCCATGATCCATATCATAAATATAGTCTCTGTATACAGAATAGGGCTTTTTTTTCCAGTCTTCTGGTGTGGGGCTATGTTTTCGGCTGCACGTTTTTTGTCATAGTAATAACACGATGATATGTACATTCTCCAAATGGGCAGGCTAAGAGCATGACTAGCAGGGACTCTAAACGATTCCCTAAAACACTATTGCGGACAACTTCAGTCTCTATAACGTTTCAGCAGGGTCTCTATCTTAGCCTCTAAATTTAGACTCTCTTCAGAATCTCTATTTAGAGACTCTCTAGAGAATCTCTATATCTTAAGGATAGAGATTCTGTTAGAGATGATGGAAATATAGGGAACGAATAGTGATTTAGAGAAAGGATATAGAGAACGAAATATAGAGAACCTGCTGGCGATGCTCTAACAAGCTCACTGAGTTATGGCCAAGAACTTGTGGTCTCTTTGCTCCAATGATGTTTTCTCTGCTCTGAACTACTGGTGCCAGGGAAAATATTCTCGAAGTGTGGTGCTATTTTTCATCTGCACATTTTTGTCATAGTAGTAGCATCATGCGCATTCTGTAAATGTGCTGGCTAACAAGAGCTCTGAGTGGTCGCCACGTACCTGTATCTGCGTCTCAAGACTATTCAGTTCTTTGCCTCTACCATGTTTTTCCCCTTCTCCTGTTAGATGTTGATAATGACTTGACAAGGTAATTGCTTGCTACCTACAACTGCTGCAAAGGACCGAGTCTTACATTGCAACTGAAAGGTTGGAGTCTTACATTGCAACTGAAAGGTTGGTGTTCATGGTTGAAATGATAACAATCTGCTACTATTTGTGCAAGGGGCAGGCCTTTCAAATCAACAGCTACTACATCATTAATTCCCTGATGGAGAAACTCCCTTTGAGCCTTCGAGATCTCAAAGGACATAAGCAGCTTCACGACGAAGCTAAAGGGAAATGGTAGAGCCTTCTCTTGGGGCTTAAGCCCCTTTCTATATCACCCTGTTTATAGAGAAAGTGACATGCCTTGTTACAGAAGAATGGAGGATGCAACATGGTCGAGAAACTGATCGGTACAAGATAGCAGCAAACATTTAATTTTTAAGGAGCATGTCATGGCTACAGATTGAAAGGTGATTAGTCGACACCAAGCTGATTGTGAAGATCCAACGTTCTAGCTTCGTGTACAAGAGTTTAACCATTAATACTTGTACTTGAAAGTTTGCTGGAAAAGCGCTCGCGTGGATTTGCTGTGACGCGTCGGCTGAGCGTCTCACGATTGCAGTGATATTCACTGTTTCGTAATGCGAACTATTTTTTTTTTTTTGCTGAGTTTTTTTTTCTGGTGAAAAAATAAACCATTGCCAGAGTAGAATTGGCACCGACAATGCAGTTCTGTTTTATATCATTGAAAATATTTGTACAAAAAGTTTCGAAACTGGCTCTGCTAACAGTTTGGCTGATCACACCACTTGGATACCGCAGCCAATTGAAAATCTTATTTAAAACTGAATCAGTCGGACCAGTTAACATATGGAAGCTGGACATTTTAGGGAAGATCAAAATATTTGGTTGGCGTGTTTTGCATGGGACAATCCCCTGCCGTGGTGTTCTGGCAAACAAACATATTGGAAACCAGCGAAGCTGTCCTCTCTGTCCATCGGGGTGTAAAGATATTAAACATATTATGTTTACATGTGACAGCAAGAGAGGTTTGAAGTAGTTTAGGAGTGTGGACAAAATAGAAGTAGTTTTGAACATTGACCGATCAGGCTCAGTTTTGGTGGAGGAGAAAATTCGAATAAGGGGGACAGTTGCTTCTCTGAATAATGTGGGTTTTGCAGAACTAGTGTTAACTGCAGGATGGTATTTTTGGTGGGAGAGAAGACAATTCGTGCATAAAGAAAATATCCAAACCCCGTTCAGATCAGTGTGCATAAAGAAAATATCCAAACCCCGTTCAGATCAGCAATGTCAATCGCAGTGTTGACTAGCAATTATACGAGGTTGACGAATGTAACATCCCAATTTTGGGGATTAAAGCAAATTTTGCTTGAATTTTATAATTCGTTTGAATTTGAACCGAGCTGACACGGGGGCCCAGCCGCGGCCTCTCTCTCTCTCTCTCTCTCTCTCTCTCTCTCTCTCTCTCTCCTCTCTCTCTCTCTCTCTTCCTCTCACTGGCCAGTGGCCCCTGCAGCCGCTTGGCTCTGCTCTGCGCCCTGACTTGCGCCGCGCACCGCGTCAGTCCCATCCGCGGCGAGCGCGCCATCATTGCTCACGCCGCGCCGCGCCGCGCATCCCTTCGCGTCACCGAGCGTGCCTCGAGCCAGCCAACCCGCACGGCGCCTATAAAGCCCCACGCCGCCCCGCCAGCCTCGCTTTTCCGATTTTCCCTAAATTCCTCCGCGCCGGTGCTGACGACGCCCTCGCCGATTTCGTGAGCCGTTGTCCAATTCCTTTCGCCCAGAGCGTCCACACCCCACCCCGAACCCGTCGCCGTGCTTGATTTTAGAAGATCCGGACGGAGGAGCCTGGTTGACTACACCCCTGTTTCGGTCGCCGCCGGCATCCTCGCCACCAGCCGTCCCCGAGCCCCATCGTCCCCATCGACGCCCATGGTGAGCACCGGTGACGCCCCCCTCGTGCCCCCGTCCAATATATTAGCTTATAAAGCCGTAGTGCACGCTTGCGCCGCCAACAAGCCTTCAGCTCCGCCCCTGTTCGTCGTCCCGCCGTGCCCGGCCGTCTCCGGCCCCGGCGCGAGCCTCGCAAAGCTCCTTAGGAGCTGTAGGAGCCCGCCCTAGCACGCACATGGCCGGAGGTAGGCCGTAGCACCGCCGGGCCGCTTGTCGTCGCCGTCGGGCCACGTCGGCGCACCGAGGAAGACGAAAGCCCCCAACCGTCCATCGCACACCGAGATTCGTGCGTCCGCTCGTAGATGAGTCGCTGGCAAGTGGGCCCTACCTGCCAGGAAATACCCTTGCGCGCGTGCTCAAAATCCGTAACCGGCGAGTCAATGACAGTGGGTCTTGGGCCCACCTGTAAGGTAAAGTGCATGCGCCCTTTGGGCGGCGTCAGCACCGTAGTGGTCACGTACTCGCCAAATGCGCCTTCGACGTATACTGCGCCGCTTGGGCGCGCGCCGCGCGCGATTGGGCCATGGGCCGCTTCTGCCGCTGGGCCAAGGCATCGGTTGGCTCATCCCAGAGAGATTTGTCGGTTAAATACCAATTTAATCATTTAGTTAATTACAGAAATAGCTAAGAATTTATTTAAAATAGCTAAAGACTCCAAAAAATTCTATAAAAATTAAGATAAATAGTAGAGACCATTTCTGATTTTATAAAAATATAAAAACAACCACTGAAAGGGGAAATTGGCACTGTTAGTTGAAAATGTAGATTTTCCTATATAGAAATGATTGAAGTAATTCTAGGGTATTTGTTGGTTATATTAATTAAAGAATTTTGACCCCAAAATATTAGTTAGAAAATATAATGGATAGGCAAATGCCTTATTAAATTTAGAACATTTTAAATTTGCCTTTATTGCTTGAGTATATTCATAGGAATATTTAATTGCTAAACCCAACGAATAATTAGCACATATCCTATTAAATTATTTAAGGAGCTGAACTTAGAAAATATGTTAATAATGGATATAACTTAGGATTATCTCTTTTATTTGAGAAACACCTAGTATATTGTCGACTCCAATAAACCTTACTCTATACTGGTGTCGTATCATTCCGTATCGCCATCATATGTCGTTTCACAAACCCTAATCGCTCTAAATTGATCGTATCATACGATATCGTATGTTGGGGATAACTAAATTAATATACAAGGATAGTATTACGTAATAAAGCAATAGAGCATGCATGGCATATCATACGAGGATTAGCTTCGCTAATCTACCTTGTGCGTTAACATTGAGGGTTAATCCTAGTTCGTGCATGCATCATGATTTTTGTGCATTAGAAAGTAAGTATTGGTTTGATTGTATGAATAGACGTAGGCGATCCCGAATGAAGGTTTGGGGACACCGAGGAGGAACACCTACTTGAGCAAGGCGAGTTAACACTTACTCTTTAAATGTTTGTCCATATTATGGAGAGACTGCGACTTTCCCTAGTGCAGATTAACATCGCTAATATCATGATTCGTTGCCCAGTTTTCTGTTAACTATTTTGTTTATTATTTAAATGCATGCTTAGTAAACTGCCTAGTTGTTAATCATGTAATATTTATACATGCCTGCCCTTGACCTGTTTAGCCTTAATGACTGCCTTGATTGTCATTGCTCTTGTTAGCCTATGATTTATCGGGTAACCACTTTAACCCTACCTAATGGGTAAAACTTGCTTAGACTGGCTTAGGCTTAAACAAATCTTCTGGCTAATCGCCACGGAACGGTGAACCGATATTCACCGGTCATTCATTCTATTCATTCAAATATGACTTGACATATGACAGTTAGGGCTATTAGTTGCATGTTGGGCTGAATGTGTTCGTGGGTAAGGTTATGAGGGATGTTGGTTTGATTGATCGGTTGGTTGTGATAGTCCAAGTGTGACACGGTCGAGGACCATGGAAGTAGAGATTTACTGATGGGTTGCCCCTAGAGGACATCCTGATGGATGATTGAGGCACAGAGTGCCTGGTGCTGGGTTTAGCCAAGGCTTACCCAGGAGGAGCGTGGAGTAACACGCGTAGCGGGGAGATCGCTGCCATCTGAGGGATGGTTCCAACCCAACGCGTGGCCATGGCGCGGAGTACGAGTCTTGGATCGCCAGCTATGAGCACTCTGCGGAGGCCCTCTGGAACCATTCTCGATAGGGACCGGCATGGGTCATCACCGAGGGTGATAAAGGCCACACATCCCCAGGATGACGGTCCGCTAGTGAGGGCTGGCAACCCCCTACGCCGAGGGGGGCATGACATGGCATGTGTGGTCCACAACAGGATTGCCAAATCCTGGAATGATGGCGGAACTAGGAAAAGTTGGGGGCAACCGGAAGAAAGTCGGAATGATCAGTTAAGCTGGTTTGTGTATTTGGTTGAGAGTTGGTCGAATATGGGTTGGTTGGTATGGTAGGTTGATCAGTTGGGTTTGAGTACATTAATAAGATGGTAAACCCCTGATTTATATAAACAAGATAAATTCTAGTTGATGCTGGTTAGGATGATTCCAAATCTTACAAATCTGGCTTTACGCAAATAAAATAACCCTTTCCTCCAAATAAAAGCCTTCTAAGCACTAAATGCATTTAGGGAAGTGTTAACTAGCCAGCGTTTGGATGACGCTGACCTTGCCTACTTATGTTCTTTAGACGAGGGAATCGAGCAGGACCCCTACGAGTGTCATGAAGACGACGGACAGGGCTTCGGTTGACCTGAAGAGTCTTAGGGTTGCTCCGGTCGATGGTGGGACACTAGCCGATAGGGATTCTTTTGAGTAAATATTTTGGAGATCACTGCAACACTCTGAACATTGTTTTGTAACATTCAGACATGTATTGTCCACCTTACTAAACCCGCCTAAGGGCATAACATGTTATGTAATCTTCAGGGATTCTATCTAATCGATGTTTGCTCATATCGGCTATGTGATCTTTCGTACTAGTGTACCGATCTAGGGGCTAGTGCATGGGATTATCGACCCTCAAGGTAAGTTAAATTTGAGGGGAAACAACCAAGAAAATGGCTCAACCACGCCAAGGAGGGAAGAAACCTCTCGAAGGAAAATTAATGGTGAACATGGATGCAGCATTTGACGTTGATTCGGGAAGAGGAAGTAATGTAGTCGTTGTAAGAGACGCGAAAGGGAAGTGCATTGCGGCTGCCTATAGTTTTTTGCCACATGTAACTGATGTACTAATGGCGGAGGCATATGCCCTCAAAGAAGGATTGATGTTGGCACAACATATCAGCTGCAATCGGTTCATTGTCCAGACCGACTGCATGCTAGTCGCAAAGACAATGCAAGTGTAGCATCCCATTTTAAGGCTAGGAGCAAAAACATAAAAATTTCAGCAAATCATGACCAAATTTAAGCTAAAGAATAAAATTTCAAATGCAAATGAAAATCATACTTCTTTCTTCCTTCTCTTATGTGCATTCTACCGAACACCTTGCAGGAAACTCTCTCTCCTTCCCTTTTCACCCTTTTCCACGTGGCTCTGCCTTGCTCTGTTGCCTGTCCTGCTCTGTTCCCCATTGCTGCCCCTACTGCGTCGCTCGCGCTGTCCCGTCCGGCGCCGCGCCATTACCTCGCCATTGTGCCGCGCCATTACCCCGCCGTGCCATTAAGACCACGCGGCACAACCAGAGCCTGTTCAAGAACCTCGCATATTCCCACTCTTTTAGATGAAACATAAACAGAAGGATTTGTTCGAGCGCCATGGAGATGATCTGGGCTGCAATGGTCATGATGCGGTTTAGGGTTTGCTCCAGTCGCCTGCAGGAATGCATAGCCGTTGGAGGATTTTTCATATGATCTTGTATACGTTCTATTGACTCTGATGATTTTCCTATAATAGTTGTATGGCCTCTTGGCTTATTTAATATTAAGCCTGCGTCATGCAATCAGGTATGTAATACTCCGAATAATGAAACACATGTCTGTATGATACTCGGCTATGTATTGCACTCACTGGAGTATTGATTCAGGGTCTAGTGTATGTGAACAGCGGCTCTCTGGTAAGCATAAAAATGAAGGCTGACAAAGTTGTTATCAGAGCCAGGCGACTGCAGGAACCCATAAACTTAGTGGCCGTTAGCTGAGGAATACTTTGTTCCTTATTTTGAAAAGTATAAAAAACTCAAAAATTGCTACTTTTACCTACAAAGGCTTAACACCCACCTTTGATTTTATCATTAGGATTACCTAGTTTTAAAACCATTGACTATGTAGAATGGAAGGCGAGCTAAATCAGCTAAGGGAGTTGTTACTCAGTGCCCTTACCAAGTGGAGGCCATGAAGACAACCGCTATCCAAGCAAGGTTGGTTGCACACCGGACGACTCCCCAGCAGGAAAAGGGAAAAAAGGGGATTACAACTTAAGCAAGCATTCACAGATAGACAGAATTGTACCTGCTTACGTTGCTATCAAGCTGGCCACTTCGCTGGCCGTTGTGCTACGAGGGCCCCGAAGAAGGCCAAGATCAACATTCCACGTGATCTTACTCCGCCCAGCATGTCCCCTACCTTGACGCTCCCACAAGAAGTGGAGGTGGGAGCAAAGCTGGCACCTGACCAAGACAACAACCCTGGTGCACCTGTGGCGACACCACCTCCAACGATCGCATTGGAATGTGTCAGTTCTCCTAGTAAGCACTCAGAAGCAGGAGCCTTGCGCTTCCGCATCCGCCGGCAACGTCACTGAGACATGGGATAGCCCCAAACATAGGTTGGCAATGTATCCTATGGAACCTTAGATTATCCTAGACCTAAACTGTTAGCACTCTTATGGTACCATGTGACTTAGTACGATGCAACGGTAGCCAATACGGTATCGTAAGATGGTTCGCCATAGTAGAAGATTGGCGGGTGTATCTAAGACGCTATCTATGTACTAATTATTTTGACTCTATGCTGATATTTCCTTATGGTATTACTTGAACCTTTTTAACCATACATGCATAAGATATATGGGTTATTTAACAGTGGAATTGTCACCTTAGTGGTGTTATGACGGCAAAAGGGTCGATCTAAGCCACGGTACCGGCACTAATGCCGATAGAGGGCGTGGCTATGGTCGTGGCCATGGTTGCGGGGACTCACTTCCATCACCAAACAAAATACTACCATATGACAATGAAGCCGGATGGTGCTAGGAGCCACAAGGATTCTCCTGGTCATCATCGTCTTAGAGAAGTATCTTGGCGCTCTTGTGGAAAGGCTTGAGACCTACCACTAGATAGGAATGGAACCGTTATTTGAAACCGATCATGACACGGGTCATAACTACGAGACCTGATTCCCATCGAAACCCCAGGGTATACCCTCCCAAACGGTAATCACTATAAACCGGCTGTCAGTTACTACAGTGACAGACTGTAGGAACATGGGGTACGACATATTATTGCCGTCCCATGGAAAGCTTTTTTTAAAAAAACGAGCGGACCCATGACTCAGCGACTCAGGAAGGATTAGAGGCTTGTATGGACCAAGCCTGCGAGAAGATTGTCCCTAAATAAAGACAGGGGTAATGTCGGCACCGTGATAGACACCTTTGATGCCACGAGAAAACCTTAAGTGTGATGTGATACCTAGGACCTAGTGTAAAGCTTAAGTTGACGCGAGAGCAGGAGTGTAGTAGCTCATGCCTTTCAACCGCTATTTTTAGCGCGAAAACAACAAAAATCACACCTGGCCTAGAATAATCTGTAGAGGTGCAAGCACTAACAACTGGTACACACTAGGTGATAGGACTCAGAGATGACACAAGAACAGACACCATAAGTCAAGGGTTGGTGCTCGCCCAGTTCACCCTAAACATGAGTCCAAATGGATGGCTTTAACTAATTAATCATTATAGCCTGAAAATCCAGTACCCTTTCGGAAAGGACTATGTCATCTCCAACACCTTAGTAGAAAGCCCTTGGGACCTCCTGGTTTAGTTACCCTCCATAAACAGTAGGGCAACGATTTGATGCAAATCTAGACGGAACTATATAACCTTGGGTACCTAGCAACCATGGGGCTGCAACCGAGCTCGTAATAATATTAGAATACGAAATATTATTGAGCACTTAGAGGTTCTAAGGATAGTGACCAGGATTAGGAATAATTAGACCCCAGTGGAGGAGCCAAGGAAAGGGATATATCAACAAACTTTTATCCCAAAGGGTCGACAACCAAAGACCTGAATCTGAAGGAACCAACCGGTTCTTCCTACCTCAAGGAAGTTATACTAGGTACCTATGATTAGAGAGCCCATGGTACCCTTAGTTACCGCAAATAAGAGTTTTGACTGGGAGTGCCAAACAAACATTAAAGGTCTGTGCCCTTGGATTAGGAAGGGGGAGATCCTACGTCAACTTTGTTATAACAACAAATACCAACCAAGTCGGAACATGCCATCACCTTTTAAGCCTCGTACGAACATTAGGGTAGAACCCCAAACCCATTGGTTCGGAATAGGTAAGAACCATAATGTTTGAAAAACTAGGATCTTCATGGATCTTGATGGGATGGTTAAGAATATACAAGAGAAACCGGCACCTGCCCAATCGAACCAACGGAGCTACCTATCCAACCGTTCCAAGGATCTCACCGTTTAGTTAGAGGCTCGGTTTACTAATATGTAACCCTACAAAAGGGCAACCAAATGTTTCAACTATAGAGTAAGATGGTCCTCGGTTACAACCTATATTACCACCAACATAGAGGGAGAAGTGACATATCCATTGGCCCTACCGGAAGAAATTGGGGTTGCACGCAAGGCCTTTAAGACTCGCAATTAAGAAATGGTGGCCCTAAATCCCACAGATCCCAGGATCGAAACCTGGCAGGGAATGCATATAAGGCATATAAGACTCGTAAATAAGAAATGATGGGCCTAAATCCCACAGGGTCCTAGGATCGAAACCTGGCAAGAATCCATAAGATAACCAAACCGGGAAGACGTCACATGAGGGACTGAGGAGTTACTCTGTCAATATTACCACGGCTATGCAATCTCGAGGTCGAGATTTTCTTTTAGGGGGGAGGATTTGTAACATCCCATTTTAAGGCTAGGAGCAAAAAAATAAAAATTTCAGCAAATCATGACCAAATTTAAGCTAAAGAATAAAATTTGAAATGCAAATGAAAATCATACTTCTCTCTTCCTTGTCTTATGGGCATTCTACCGAACACCTTGCAGGCAACTCTCTCTCCTTCCCTTTTCACCTTTTTCCACGTCGCTTTGCCCTGCTCTACTCTGCTACCTCTGCCCTGCTCTGCTGCCTCTGCCGCGCCGTCCCGTCCGGCGCCGCGCCATCACCTCGCCCCGACGTGATCTGCTTGCGTCGTCTCCATTAAGACCACGCGGCGCAACCAGAGCCTGCTCAAGAACCTCGCATATTCCCACTCTTTTATATGAAAGATAAACAGAAGGATTTGTTCAAGCACCATGGAGATGATCTGGACTGCAATGGTCATGACGCGGTTTAGGGTTTGTTCCAGTCGCCTACAGGAATGCATAGCCGTTGGAGGATTTTTCGGATGATCTTGTATACGTTCTGTTGACTCTGATGATTTCCCTATAATAGTTGTATGGCCTCTCGGCTTATTTAATATTAAGCCTGCGTCATGCAACCAGGTATGTAATACTCCGAATAATGAAACACATGTCTGTATGCATGATACTCGGCTATGTATTGCACGCACTAGATTACTGATCCAGGGTCTAGTGCACGTGAACAACGGCTCTCTGGTAAGCATAAAAATGAGGGCTGACAGCAAGTTGGAGGTTTCTCAGCGACAGCAGCAGCCGCTATCTACAACGATTGTAATATCTTGTGGAGGGGATTGGACAATGTAATCATTGAGCATTGTAAGAGGGAGGCCAACCAGGTAGCTCATGAGCTTGCTAGGGAGGCTTTTTCTTTGAAAATTTCCTGTACTTGGGTCGACGAACCCCTGGTTCCATTTTGAATGTTTTGATGAACGATGTAACTATATTCTCAAATCAATAAGGCTCGCCGAATGGCTTCCCCCCCAAAACAAAAAATTTAACATATGAATTTATTCAAAAGTTTTGTTCAAGATAAACGTGTGTGTTATAACTTTACCCGATCTCTGTCCAACGGACCCTAAAATAAGAGTCACGCCTTGGATTCAACAACTTGTAGAGATCATAGAAGCCGGCCAATTTTCCAAATTTTGTTTTTGTAGCAGAAAATTTTTGTATGAAGAGAAAAAGGTTTTCAACACAATGACGATACAAAAGTTAGACTAATTGCGAGATTAACATTACGGTATGGTGTCAGCTTATGCAATGTTCTTTTATTATAAGCAAAGTTTGAAAATACCAATTATGCAGGACTACTTTCTACTATTCAAAAAAATTCTATACGATTTTGAGTGTTACAATATGTCGGTGTCTGGAAAACGTGCCAACTGCGGGCCGCAAGTCCACGGACCAGCAGACGAATTTGTAGTTGAAATGAGGCCCAACGACAACCCTTCCCAGCAGCCCGGGGTGGCAGCCGAGCTCGTGGGGGCTCTAGCCGCGCGGTCTTCCCGGACTGTGCTTGGTGCGATCTGGGATCCAGGTACAGATCCGTCGTGCGGTGAGATTGAGAGAGGGTGAGAGATGAGGCGAAGTAAATACAAACCGTGCGAGACAAGTGTTTTTACCCTGATTCGAACCCCCACTTCCGGGTAATAGCTCTACTCCAGCACTCGTTGATAGTCTGGTGGAAATAGTACAGGGGCACCGAGACCGAGCTAGGAGGCGCCGGCCCCGAGCTTACAGGGGAGTTTCGGATACTGAGGTGACTAGAATATACTCTGTTACGACTGCTGCTACTGCTAAGTAGGCTTCAGATGCTCGTGTTGCTTGCCCTCTTAGACTTGGTCGTTATGCTGAGCATACTTCTCCTTTTATAGGAGCGGTGGGCTGCTCGAAGCTAATACCACGGGCCCCGTGCCTATCCATGCTTTGTCCATCTTTAGTGGCGGCGCCCTTGTCTCGTTCCCGGGCTCCGTCCTATATGTGGCCTGCAAAGAGAAGCTTGTCTGGTCAGCACTGGACATGTTCGTCTCGGTGTGCCGATACGGGAAAGCAACTTGCACAGGGAGAAAGCACTTTTCTTTTACCCCCAATATAGCATTGACTGGTCGGAGCCAGCTTCGCGCCACCCTTTGGGGGGCGTTGCGGAGCACGACAGTTGTTTCCCTCTGCCCAAGGGATGAACGGCACGGCGAACTGCCCGCGCAGCTCTCCCCCGGGCTACCAATACCCCGGGGAGGTACAGTCCTCTTGGTCAAGGCCGAGGAAAGCGTGGTGGGGCACGACAGCTGCCGCCACCTGTCCAACGAACAGGCTAGCTGTCCGCGGGGCTCTCTCCCGGGCTAAGGATAGCTCGGGAGGTGCGCAACACTCCTGGTTAGGTCCGAGGGAGGCGTGGTTGTCTTAGTCAATCCCGTGGATGGCCCCAGCGGGCTAGACGTCTCTCTTAGCCAGGGATGGCCTTTCGGGCTCCTTCTACGCGCGGCAGGTCGATACGGATTCGGCCCAAGGCCCATCTCGGCGTGGGCCGATTATGAATCACCAACATAATAGAAGTATCCATAGATCAAAATTTTAAAAGTTTAAATATATTGTCATAGTCCGGGTACGTACTGGCCTGCCACGCCTCGAGAAGCCAGCCCCCGAGCCTCGAGCGGGTCGCGCAGCGAGCCGGTCTGAGGTTCAGAGAAGCCCAATCCTTATGCGCCGCACGGGAGACCTGGCTAGGGTTTTCTTGAAGAGTTGGGGGCGAGAGGTCAAGCATTGAATTTGATTTGACGGCAGAGTGGGGCAGTTACGCCTTCTCGGGCACGACCCCCACGATCTCTACTCCGACCTTTACCTTCCTTGATAATGCTGTGTTTGGGGGGAACTTCTACCGCAGAACGTTCCCTTTGTCTTCTTTTTCATCTCTCCATCTTGCTCTTCGCCTTCCTGCTCCCCTCATCCGGTTTCTCCGCCTTTCGCTTTCGGCTACCATGGTGTTCATCGGAGAGAGCGTGCTTACGAGCGAGAGGATGGCGGAGCTGGAGAGGAACGGCTTCGTGAGGCCGGGGTCTTGGAGGCTTCCCGGCGCAGCCCGGGAGCCAGAGCCCGAGCCTACCGAGCTGATCTGCTTCGAAATCTCGGTTATCTGCGGATTCCGTGCGCCGGAGTTGCGGTTCGTGGCCGACTTCTTCGCCCTTACGGAGTTGCGGCCTGAGAATCTGTCCTGCAGTCGTACATTCATTTGTCGATCTTCGCACACTTGTGCGAGGCGTACTGCGGGGCGAGGCCCTCGGTGAATCTCTTCACGCAGTACTTCGAGCTGAAGCCCGTCGGCCATCGCGTAGGCAACGGCGGGGTCTTCTATCTTACCACGCGCCGGGCCCGGGGTAGTAGAACGTACCAGGAACGACCGATATTTCTCATTCCGCCACTCAAAACGGAATGCGTAGAGCCATTTTTCCTACCGGCCCAAATACCGGTCCGTACCGGTCGTTCTGGCCGGTATGGGTCATTTCGGCTAGTATCATTACCGAGCCATTTCCATACTGAGCCAAAATCAAGTGACCACTCCCTCGACCCATCTTGATACACTCCAGCACATCCCCTTTTGTGATTTCTATTTTGTGAACCCTAGCACAATAGCTTATGAAATGAAGTACCGTAAACTATGTGCTAAATTGTTTGAATGATTTATGTATGTCAAGGTAAATTTTGGTAAACATATTTCTATTTTCAATATTTAAATTATTATATTGAAAGTCCGGAAAGGTACGCTGAAAGACCGGTACCGAAATGTTACATCGTAATAACAAAACCGAAATGGTCATCGAAATGGTATTGACAAGTTTTGTCCAGGTTGAGAGCCTTTCATTGGATTAACCCAATCCATGTACCTCAAGTGGTTTTAACCATTTGACCGGTTTGAATAGCGGCTGAAAATAATTATCGATATCGAATTTAAGAATGTTCCATTTGGGACATGGAGATTGAAAAACAACGTGAGCCAAGAACATTATTAAAAATAGCAGATAATTTGGGAAATCTAATAATATTTAGGACCTATTCTCGTCAGCTTATTTGACTTATTTATCTATTTACCTATCTTCGTTTAATTAAAAATAATTTGATTTTTTGAACCTGTTTTTTTCTCCAGTCTCAAAAACTTGTTTGAGAGCTCTAAACGACAAGTCAATTGAAGCACAATCAACTCTTGAGTTTATCTCAAAAAAACTTTAAAACTAAGAAATAATTTATATAAGCAAATAAGTCAAATAATACGAGAACATGTACCTTGCAGGTGCGCTAAACTTAGAGAACATGTACCTTGCAGGTGCGCTAAACTTTTGCTGAACCCCGCGCGCGCAGCAGCTCAGACAGAGATTGGGAGATTACAGAGTTCCAGGTGGAAGAAAGTTACCATACGAAAATTGATCCGATCAGGCGATCACCCATCTACGTCTTGCTACAATTAATCACAATAATAGATAATAGACGCTGCTTTTTCCCCTTTCAATGAATTGCCGATAAGCTTTTGACTGACACCTCATGGTTATCCTGTTTACACCGATGTATGTCCTCGAATTTCTCGACCCAAAAACTTCAACTTTTTAGCAGTTCATCAATGTGGCTGTGTGACAGTGTGAGCCCACGTATCACTCACAACACTAACCACGGTGATTGAGTTCACGGACAGTGACAGACTGACAGTGACTAGTAAAATGCATCAATTATACTTCCTTGCTTAAAAGGCAAAAAGGGGAACTCCCCGGGCGATTTGTTTTTTTGGGCAAGCGGTTGAGGCCTGTGAAGAAAATTTTGCACAAACCCAAACTGCATCTGAGCCTCGTGGCCCTTGTATCAAGCTGGGCCCATTTATGCACATCGCGGCCTAGTAAACGCCCCATTTTTCTTGGATATCCGACGAGAGGAATAATCGTAAACAAAGATAATATTACTAAATGAAACTATAATGGTTGTAACAATATGTGTCTTCTACAATGGTAACTATTTATCATCTTTTTTTCCATGCCAGATAGCTAGTGCAGTTTAGCGATTAGTTCATATTGCTCTACATTTAAAATCCCCTTTAAGGTGACACAACGGACGGCTAGGATTTCCGCCGTCCCCTGCCGCGTCCCCAGGTCGCCTCCCTCCCTCTCGGTCTTCCTCTCGCGCTCCCTCTTGGCTCCTCTTGTGGCCTAGCCGCCCCCAGCGGCAGCGGCAGCGGCAGCGGCGGTGCTCGTTGTCGACCGGCCGCCGCTGACGGGCTCTCCGGTGCCTCCTCTCCCCCGCCGGCGCCACCTCCACAGGCGCGGAGCAGCAAGGCGGGGGTTCCCCCTCTTCCTCGCTCCACGTTTTGCGGCAGCAGCTGGGGTGGCCTGCGGCGGTGGTCGACAAGGGTGCGGGGGCATCGAGGGCAGGTCCGGGACATTGCAACGGGGGCATGGCGGCGGCACTTCCCCTTGCGTGGTTGGCACCTTGGCGCTTGGTGGTGCCTTGCGAGCCGGCGGTGCAGCCCTTATCCGTGTCGTCCAGCACTCCTCGTGCAAGGCGGTGGCCGCCCGTGGCAGTGGTGGCGGTGGTGCCCACGACGGCGCCGCCCCTGCTGGTGCCGATGGCTCCTTGCTGCGGGGACCTGTCTTGGTGGAGGCCGCTCGGGGAGATCGCTTTGTGGGAGGCCGGATCCTTGGGCAGAGGTCCGGAGCTGGCGGTGGTTGGCCGGAGCGACCGGTGTGGTTGTGCTCCAGGGTCAGGGTTCGATGGTCTTGTAGCTCGGCGGAGTTCGGCACCGGCTTCTCCTTCTTCCTCCTTCCCCTGAGCCCATCATGGGGGCCGCTTGGGGGGTTCACTTTGGTAGATGGCTGGAGCGGACGGTGCAACTGGGCTCCAGGGGTGTGTGTTCGGCTGCTCCTCGGCTCCTCCCATGGTGGTGTGGGGGGCCGTCGTCCGTTCTTCGGTGGCCCTCGCTTAACACTCGGTTTCCCTTCTTCTTCTTCTTCGTCCCCACCTTCGCACACGGTGGTGGAGCTCGGCGCCGGCTTTCACTCTTGCTTGTTTATTTTTCCTTCTTCCCTCCTCCTGGGCTGGCCCGTCTTGACGGACACTGCCTGAAAGGATCTAGTTGGCCTAGAAGGGAGATGAGTAGGCAACTTTTAAAACTTTTCAATTAAAGTTCAGGCCTTTAGCAATTTGTTACCCAAACTAGCTAGCAAGTCCTAAGCTAAAAATAAACCAATGAACACAGCGGAAGAACACAAAGAACACAAACTGAGACTGAAAAGCAGAAAGTAAATGTAGGAAACAAGAGAGGTGCACAACAAATTTTTGACCGAGATTCGAAGTTCTCCACCTACTCCCTGTTGAGGCAAGCCCTTCACCGACGACCGGCTCCCTCTCGAGCCCGCAGCCTCATTCCACTCTTGTTTGCTTTTCACCACTCTGGTAGGCAGGCACCTAGCCTTTACGAACCATCTTGAAGGCTCCCACAATCACAATTGGCAAGCTCTTCAAGAACATCACTACCAAGCTGCCTAGGATTGGTAATCCAAGAGTAATAAGCTTCAGATCATCACTCAAGTGAATAATAGACTCTCAATCAGATCAGGATACATTTGGACCATTTGAAATGTTGGGCCTTTTAGAGACAATATAGTGTAGCTGAAGAATTCGGCTCAAGAACTGGCTGATAGGTATAAGAATGATATTCTAAGGCCAAAGCTCACCCTGGGAAAAAGAGTTTTGCGTCGTTTTATAGGCTATGAAGCAGATAATAGCGGTTTGAGTGTAGTCCTAATCGTTAATAAGATGACAAAACACTTTTGCAAAAGCACTTTCAAAGTTGCTTTAGCAACAGATACAATTCAACGGTAGGAAAACTTGAACAGAGAATCTTCAGTTTGCGGCGGACAAAAGTTCAGATTAACTCTTCACATGACGGACTGTCCGACGCAAACGATGTTTTGCCTGCATGCTAAACTAAGGAGTTTTAGTTGGAAACAAATAAGTCCAGCGCAGACAACAATCTTATTGGATGGAATGAAATGAGATTGATTAGCAACCATGTTTACGTCGTACTGTCCGACGTGAACTTGAATTTTCCTGGAAGCGCCCCTGGACGCAATGCATTGCTCCGACGTGAACTTGAATTTTCCTGGAAGCGCCCCTGGACGCAATGCATTGCTTAGGAAAAGATTGTCTGGAGTTAACGTGAATGTTTTTGGTGGAACACCAGACGAAAATATATGAGTAAAAGCATTGTCCGTCGTGAACTAGGAACTTACTGGAGAAGCACCGGACAAAGGAGGGTGATTGATGTATTGTCCGGCGTTAACTTAAATCCTATTGCTAAAGAATATGGCTAAGTCTTCTAGGGTAAGGTTGCTCCAAGTTATTTTTATGTGATTGAGAGAACTATTACCCAAAGAAGTAATAGTGTGAAACCTCCCTTAATAGTATGGCAAAGAACAAAAGAACTAGTTACAAGCTTGATACTTCTCCCAAGCTTAAACTAGCAAAAATGTCCTTAATCTTGTCTTTGAGCTTGATGCCGCACCACTAAGAAGAACACTCACAAATTTGAGCCTAATTGCTCTGAAGTGAGTCCAAGTAAGATTCTTGAGGTCATCCTCATCACAAAAACCCTTTAATAATTAAACAATTAAAAAATTGGGCGCTGGATGCTTTAATCTCCCTCTTTTTGGTGATTGATGACAATATAGTTTCTGCAAAACAAAGTTAGTTCTAGGCACAGATAATATTGCAAGAAAAGAAACACAAAAAGGAACTCTCCCTTAAAGTGTCAATAAGTTTAAACAACAGTAAGAAGTTCAAGAGAGCTTAAGGCTAACAAAGCCAACACTAAGATCAACAGAAAGATTCCAACAGGAGAGCTTAAACAAAGCCAACACTAAGACAAACTAAGATCTTAATAGCCTTTTCTCCCCCTTTGGCATCAAGCATCACAAAGAAAGGAATGGAATTAATGGCGCTTGGAGAAAATCCTCTTGAAGGCCTTGGTCAGCTAGGACATCTTGTAACTTGGCCTTGGAGAGTCACTGCCCAAAGGAGATGAGTAATCAGCTAAATCATTCTCTTGCTTGAAATAGGAGGCTGCCATATCTTGATCATGCCAGCTTGGCTCAGGATTCTCTTGAATGATCCAATGGTGAAAATCTTGCTGAAGCTGATGTAGACTAGAACCAATACCATGAAGCTCAGAATCAGCCACATCCTGCTCCCTTCTAACTTGTTTCTCATACTCAATCTGCCTTTTGTATAGGTCTCTTATGCCTTCATCTTTATGTTTAAGAGTGGCTAAGATATTCTCTTGAGAAGGCGCCATGGTGGAATTCTAGAAATTCTCAAAGGCTAACTGATGTTGAGTAGTTTGATACATAAATTTCGCCAGTGCATTGATAGACCAAATCCTAAATATCTTGACAATGATTGTCAGCATCAATTACAATATTGTCCAGTCATGTGTGAGTGGAATCAGTCTTCTTGTTCAGATCCTCAAGGCGCTTAGCATTAGCTTCTTGCATATTCTTCAGATAGTCCATTTTGGAGAAGGTCAGGCCTTGAGAATCAAACAAATTTATCTGAATGCTTCTAACTTCTTTAAACTTCTCATCATACTTGTCCTTAAGGCTATTAGCAATGGAATGGAGCCCTTGCACTTGAGTACCCAAGTTGTCAACTGTAGAACTTCAACCTTGAATCTGAGTTCCCAAGCTATCAAACAATGAGGACGAATGCACCCATCCCTGAAAATAAGGATCTTGGGGTATTGGTGCAGCTGGATGACCTGAAATCTCTTGATGAGTAGGAAATTCATGGTGTGACTGAGAATATGCTAGGGGCACATAGTGAGAATTCAAAGGTTCAGTTTCTGCAGGTCTTGAGCCCCCTACTTCACCATCATGCTGGCTAGGGCTAAAATGAAGCATTTGGTCTTCAGTAAACCGGGCAGCAGCAGGTACTTTTCTCAGTCTATTTATTTGCCCAATATCAGATGGTGCTCTAACTTCAGTTTGAGATGCACCACATCCATTCATCCTTCTAGTAGTACTTGATCCAGTGTGCACTACTTGAGTGTATTCACTAGCAATTTGCATTTGAGGGGCTGGGTCATATTCATTTCCTTGAGGTGCAAAAGTCATAGGGAGACCTAGGGGATATGAACGGTTTGGAGCACTAAGAGGACTATCAAACTGACTACAAGAAGTAATAATATGAAACCCCCCCCCTTAATAGTACGGCAAAGAACAAAAGAACTAGCTACAAGCTTGATACTTCTCACAAGCTTAAACTAGCAAAAATGTCCTTAATCTTGTCTTTGAGCTTGATGTCGCACCACCAAGAAGAACACTCACAAATTTGAGCCTAATTGCTCTGAAGTGAGTCCAAGTAAGATTCTTGAGGTCATTATCACCAAAAACCCATACATTATACGAAGTTATACGACTCCTCTTGCCTGCTCCTCCTTTTTGCGGCAGCGGCTGGGGTGGCCTGCGGCGGTAGTCGACAAGGGTGCGGGGGCGTCGCGGCCAGATCTGGGACGTTGCAATGGGGGCATGGCGGCGGCACTTCCCCTTGCATAGCTTGCACCTTGATACTTGGCTGTGCCATGCGAGCCGGCGGTGCAGCCCTTCTTCGCGTCGTCCAGCTCTACTCGAGCATGGCTGGTGGCCGCCCGTGGCGGTGGTGGTGGGTGGTGACTGGCCGTTGTGGTGCCCGCGATGGCACCGCCCCTGCTGGTGCCGATGGCTCCTCCTTGTTGCGGGGACCTGTCTTGGTGGAGGCCGCTCGGGGAGATCGCTCTGTGAGAGGCCGGATCCTTGGGTAGAGGTCTGGAGCTGGCGGTGGTTGACCGAAGCGGCCAGTGTGGTCGTGCTCTGGGTTAGGGTTCGGTGGTCTTATAACTCGGCGGAGCTCGGCACCGGCGTCTCCTTCTTTCTCCTTCCCCTGAGCCCATCGTGGGGCCGCTTGGGGAGTTCACTTTGGTAGATGGCCGGAGCGGACGGAGCAGGTGGGGTGGTGTGGGGGGCCATCGTCCGTTCTTCGGTTGCCCTCGCTTGACACTCGGTTTCCCTTCTTTTTCTTCGTCCCCACCTTCGCACACAGTGGTGGAGCTCGGCGCCGGCTTTCACTCTTGCTTCTTCCTTTTTCCTTTTTCCTTCTTCCCTCCTCCTGGGCTGGCCTATCTTGACGGACACCGCCTGAAAGGATCTAGTTGGCCTAGAGGGGGGCATAGACTTCTTTTAAGTCTTTTCAATTAAAGTTCAGGCCTTTAGCAATTTGTTACCCAAACTAGCTAAGTCCTAACCTAAAAAGAAACCAATGAACATAGTGGAAGAACACAAAGAACACAAACTGAGAGTGAAAAACAGAAAGTAAATGCAGGAAACAAGAGAGGGGCACAAGTAATTTTTGATCGAGGTTCGGAGTTTTCCTGGTACTCCCCGTTGAGGCAAGCCCTTCACCAAGGATCGGCTCCCTCTCGAGCCCGCAGCCCCATTCCACTCTTGGTTGCTTTTCACCACTCTTCACAAACCATCTTGAAGGCTCCCACAATCACAATTGGCAAGCTCTTCAAGAACACCACCACCAAGCCGTTTAGGATTGATAATCCAAGAGTAAAAAGCTTCAGATCATCAATCAAGTGAATAATAGACTCTCAATCAAATCAATATACATTTGGAGCATTTGAAATGTTGGGCCTTTTAGAGACAATATGGTGTGCTGAAGAACTGGGCTCAAGAACTGACTGATAGGTATAAGAATGATATTCTAAGGCCAAAGCTCACCCTGGAAAGAGAGTTATGTGTCCTTTCATAGGCTATGAAGCAGATAATAGCCGTTTGAGTGTAGTCCTAGCCGTTAACAAGATGACAAAACACTTTTGCAAAAGCACTGTCAAAGCTTTAGCAACGAACACAATTCAACGGTACAAAAATTTGAACAGAGAATCTTCATTTTGCGGCAGACAGAAGTTCAGATTAACTCTTCACATGATGGACTGTCCGACGCAAACGATGTTTTGTTTGCGTGCTGAACTAAGAAATTTCAGTTGGAAACAGACAAGTCCGGCACGGAAAGCAATCTTACTGGATTGACCAAAATGAGATTGATTAGCGACCATGTTTACGTTGGACTGTCCGGTGTGAACTTGAATTTTCCTGGAAGAGCCACCGGACACAACGCATTGCTTAGGGAAAGATTGTGTAGCGTTAATGTGAATGTTTCTGGTGGAACACCGGACGAAAAGATACGAATAAAAACATTGCCCGGCGTGAACTAGGAACTTACTGGAGAAGCACCAGACAAAGGAGGGTGATTGATGTCTTGTCCGGCATTAACTTAAATCCTATTGCTAAAGAATATGGCTAAGCCTTCTAGGATAAGGTTTCTCCAAGTTATTTTTATGTGATTGAGAGAACTATTACCCAAAGAATTGATAATGTGAAACCCCCTTAATAGTATGGCAAAGAACAAAAGAACTAGCTACAAGCTTGATACTTCTCTCAAGTTTAAACTAGCAAAAATGTCCTTAATCTTGTCTTTAAGCTTGATGCCGCACCACCAAAAAGAACACTCACAAATTTGAGCCTAATTGCTCTAAAGTGAGTCCAAGTAAGATTCTTGAGGTTGGATAAGATTCTTGAGGTTGGATCAGCGGGCAGGAGGCCGGATTTGGCGTCGTGTTGGCTGGAGCGATCAGAGTGTGCTCCAAGGTCGTGGGCCAGGTGGGCTCGTAGCTCAGCGAAGCTTGGCATTAGCCTTTTCTCCTTCTCCTCCCTCGAGCCTGTCTCGGTGGATGCCGCTTGGGGCGGTCCGCTTCGGTAGCTGGTCGGAGAAGGTGGCCTCCAGGGGCGAGTGTTCAGCGGCTCCTCAGCCCCTGCCATGGTGGCGTGGTGAGCCGTTGCTCGTCCTTCGGTGAAGTGATGCCCTCTGTCTCTAGCCTGGTCCCGTCATCGCCTCCTTGCCCTCCCCTCCTTGCGAGGTGCTCGATGGCGTAGGCTGGCGTTTTCTAGGTTGGTGGCGGGGCTCGACTTGCATCGTCTAGTTGGCGTGGCGTCTGGTCTCCTTTGCTTCCCATGTGCAGGCCACCGGGTGTGGTGGTCCCTCTCCGGCGGTGTTGGCTGGCGACCTTTCTCCGGTAGTGTCCATGTTCTCTGCCTCTTGACCTGGTCCCGTCCTCGTCATCTTGACCCTCCCTTTCTCTGAGGTGTCATGTGGTGTGGGAGGCGTTTTCTGTCTCGGGTGGCGGCGTTCATGCACGCTCTCCGACTCTGCGTCTTCCGTCGGCGGCTCGATTCTTCTGGTGCTTTCGACCTTCGGCGGCCTCTGCCTTGTACGTAGACCTGATCACGGGAATCCTGGCCCGACAACCCATCCCAAACCCGCCCAAAAAAGCCTGGCCCGGCCCAACCGGTGCATCAATCCGGAGCCCGGGCCGGTTTGAAACTCCAAGAGTCATTCGTCGCTGTGTGATTGTTGAAGGTGTCTCCCCTTCTCCCTCTTTTGTATTTCACTCTCTTGTTCGGCTTTTCGCCTAGTTGGCAATAGTGAGGCTGCATTCCTTCTTTCTACTCTGTAGGTAGTGTTCCCGACGGTGGCCGGAAGTGTGTCTGGCTTTGGCCAGGGTTGCGGCAGAGAGCCGTGGTGTTACCCGGTGCTTGCACGGGTTTTTTATTTTATTTTCTCCTAATGATCAATAAATTGGACGACAATTCTCCTGCCCCTCTTTCAAAAAAACCCCCTTTGAATTGTTTTCACATGTTAGGGGATTGACTGAGCGACATTACATTGAAACAGAAAAAGAAAACTTTAGTTGGAGCAACAATTTTTTTAGGGAAAAACCATAAGGTAATTACTTATGGTACGAAGAGTATATTAAAAATATATTATTTACATAATTCAAAGAAACAACTCTCTCTGATGATTAAAGAATGATTTCTTATGCACATTCATTCTTGGCATATGAAGAATGAAATCCTGTCTAAAAGATGAGAACAAGAGTTTTAGAAGGTGTAAACTGTATGAAAATTGGGTTGATATATTCCGGCGAGAAATCATTAAAAACCTTAGAAAATAACTTGCCATGAGACAGATATTGGTGAATATGGGTGGGATTTGGATTCCAATTTTTGACCTCTTTGTGTTGGTCTATTTGGTACTGTCGAAGTGAGTTGTGTTTGATAAATACAAAATTTCTTCCATTTTACTAATCATTTTTAGAGGAGCATACTAGCTGCGCCCATGATCTTTGCTGTAGAAGATAGATGATAAAAACATGATTCTTGCATCTTGCAGTTCCATGGATGTAGTAGCATTATGTTTGTAAGACAGCCTTTAACTGGCTTCTACGTGGTTGTAAAGTGTCGTATACATTTAATGTTGAGGCCAGAACCTCTTTCCATTAAAAAAAAATCAAGCTAAGTTATATTCACTTGGATCAAAGACCATAATGATGGGTTGTCATGGATAGCCACAGTGCATATTAAAATAAATAAACTAAGTCAATTATTTCCTTAGAGCAACTTCAATAAGTCTTCTATAATAGAGAAGCAGATATAGAGGAGTTACAGGAAAAAAGGAAAATTCTAGAGAGTAGTGTAAATTGTGGAAGAATTTGAGAGGGATTGATATATTGGATATGGATAGTCTTTTAAAGAAGAGTTACAGAGGAGTTCTTGGAGTTTTTTTTATCGGTTTTGCCCAAACATAGGCGCCTGCGTTTGAGCAAAATCGCAGGCGATTTTGCTTGTTCACCTCAGATCTGCACGCGTCGTCTTCTCCAACTCCGGCCACCTCCACCGCGGCGCCGCCACCTCCGTTGTCTTCTTCAACCAAGTGCCATGGAGCTCGCCGTCTCCGCCGTCTCGCCGCCGGCCGGTTTTGGTTAGGGTTTGGGGGGTGGGGGATTTTGGTGCTCCCCGGCTATAGATTAAGGGTTGGGGGGAGGTGGAGGCCCGGCGGTTGGTCGAGGTTGTGAGGGCGGCGGCGGCGCCGCCGGAGCCGGGGGTGGGGAGAGATGGCGGCCGGGCAGGTTGTTGGCGGGCGGATCTGGGCGTCGCCGTCGCGTCTTGGTTAGCGTGGGCGGCGTTGGCGCGGCGGCGGGAGGATGGCAGTTGCCGGAGCGGACCGCGCGTGAGGAAGACGAAGGGGATCGGGGGAGGAAGGAGTGCGCTGGCTCGGGCGTTGCTCACGTCAGAAACAAAAGGGCTAGGGGTCACGTGTGCTGGCCGTTGGATCAAGATCCAAGGCCAGAAAAATCACCTACGCGCTGGCCCCGATCGAAGGCGACTGCGGTACAGTGGCTCCCTTTTTTATATAAAAAAAGTTGCTCTTACCCTTTTTTTTGATAAAAAGAGTTGCTCTCACCTACAAAGACAAAAAAAGGGGACTCCCCCGTACGTTGTGAATCTTTTGACAAGTGGTTCAAGCCTTGAAAGAAATTTTTGGACAAACCCAAACTGCAGCGGAGCCTCGTGAAAAAAAAATTATATATATATTTTTTATTCTTTTATACAAAAATGTACCCCGAGTACAACTTTAGACAAAAATATATTCTTGTCGAGCGTGGAAATCGCGACTAGGAACCTATCGCTTATTGAACGCACGACAGGGTGAACCGAGGAGGGAATCGTGTGGCTAGCATCCTGTCAATCGTTGAATGCATGACCGCCTCCAGTCGGTCATCGAATGCACGACTGCCCCTTCGTCGTGCGTTGGAAGCGCGACAGGTCTCAGTCGTGCGTAGGAAGCACGACAGAATGTTTTTTTTTTTTGCATTTTCCTGCCTATAGGGCTACGGTTGCCGGATAATGTTATAGATATAGAAGTTTGTTCTCGTTTAGGGTTTAGGGTTAGCTCTGCGAGAGATTGGACATGTGTGTAATAGAATATTAGATTCCATATTTATTTGAATGCACAATTTATTGCAAAAATTATTGACATAGGCTAGATCTTGTTTAATTCATATGGATGTACCATTAATCCTAATTAGAAAATATTTATTTTAAACTATTACCGATTAATTCGACGTTCGAACTAAAACGTAAATAACTAAATATTTAATCTATAATCATCACACTTGATCAAACAAATGCTAAGCAATAATACTAACATTACGGCTAACATATATGGTTACGTGGTTTACGAAGAACGGTGTTGAAACATACACTCCGTTCAAATTACTTCTTAAACATACAAAATCACTGCCGTCCTCGCACCTGCCTCGTACCATGCCGCTGCTGATCTATAGCCCCGCGGTGGCGCACCTGATCTCGCTAGTATGTGAGTGGGTCGCGTGGCCGAACGTCTCTCCGAGGCCTCCCCATATCGACAGGTGTGGTGGGGTGGTCAACCAGATAGTCATCGAGATCAAATGGCACGCTCTCGTGTGCTGCAAAGCTGTGAGAATCATCAAAAAATAAATAAATTTAGAAATTATGCAACCACATGCAACTAGCAATGTCGTAAGGAAAGGTCATTATGTACATACCATCATAGGAAGTAGTGATGCCCTCCTCGACGCCCATACCGTAGGGTGTTGCAGCGCTAGTGCCGGCACCGTAGTAGGGCGGTGCAGCGCTAGTGCCGGCACCATAGTTGGCGGGTACGCTGCTCTCGCCGGCACCGTAGTTCACCTGCCAAGGTGTAGGATATCCGGTGGACCACTCGTCCCCCTGAGTAGGGACTTGAGCGTACGGCGCTGCTGCTTTCTCCCACGCCCTATTGGGTGCCGACGGCACAAATGTTTGGTCCCACCCGGACGAACATCCACCCCCGTAGGAGTGGCGCGGCTGCTGGTGCGACACTGTAGCAGGGGCCCCCCGTAGGAGTGCCGGGGCGCCTGATCCCACGCCGAAGTGGGGGGACCCCCATAGGAGTGTCGCGGGTGCTGATCCCACGCCGAAGTGGGGGGAGGCCTATAGGGGGGAGGAGTAGGGGTGGGTACTGGGGGGGTAGCGACCCTCCGGCGGCGTACGTACCTTCCCAAGCCGGCACGTCAGGCTGGAGTGGAGGTGCAAGTACAAAACCGTGACCTGGCTGCGACCGTCCGCCCCCACGCCTTCCACGCCCTGACGATGGTGGGGCACGTGGCAGTACGTCACCGGTACGCCGACAAGAGGAGAGACGAACTAGCTCATTCGCCTTGCTGACCACTCTCTCCCAAGCTTTTCTCATATCCATGGCGGTGACCTGAATCCCTTGTCTGAGCCGGCGAAGCATCGATGTCCCTTCCTCAGCGAGTTCGAAGCCGATGTCGCTCTGCGTAATGGAAAAAATATAGGTCACATACTGAATGATCAAACAATAATTGAAACGTGCTACAAGGAGTGCACTCACCGCCTTGTTTGCCCTCGAAGGCGGCTGTTGAGGGTACGTGTCCGCCGGTGTCGGGTCGTGCCTGACATATCCCGCAGCCGTCGAACCAACCCTCAGCCGAGTCCTGAGAGCGTACCACGCCATGTACGCCTCGAACGTACTATGGTCGTACGCTCGTGGCTCGTCGACAACGTCGTCGAGGGCATCCGCCCATTGTCAAACCCACTCCTCCATCAAGAGAGCTAGCAACACCGTGCCAGCCGCTTTCCCTCCACGTGTCATCCTACAAAAATGGCAGAAGTGTAAGAATACTTGGGGACATTCATAATGTAATGGCATGTAGGTTAGATTCTTACTTGTGCACTTGCACTGGCACCGTGTGATGAATTGCAATAGGAAAATCCTGAAGAAGATCAAATTGCCGCATCACCCTATGCGGCGAGTACTCCTCGACGCAGCAATCGAAGACAAGTGCCTTGCGAGTAAGCCAGTAGTTCCTATCACGGGTGCAAAGTGGAGGGATTTCATAAGGTGCACGCTCAGCAACTTCATCATCACTGAAAGGTGTCTAGCGCACCAAGTCATCCGTAAGCTCGTCGAACTTGCGCACGAACTCAGGGTAACTCTTCTTTGATTGCTTATTCTTGTACCTCCGCTGTTGAAAATTAATTAAGGTATCAATGGTGATGTACGACGCGGAAAAATTGACATGCTACTATGTGAGATAGCTCAGTACCTGACGCCGCACCCAAAAAAAACCCATGGTTGGCCACTCCACCGCATCTGTCATGTACAAGTGGTCACCGTACGGTTCCATGTCAACGAACGGTCGCCCTATCGAAAACCGCTCCCACGACCAAAGCAGCAGCAACAAAGGGAATCCGCTTATTGTCGGCCCCACGGACGTGCGGGACACCGCATCACACAACCCTCGATACGTCGCTGCAAGTACAGCTGAACCCCAGGAGAATTGTGGAACCTGAATCGTGAATGTGTTACCCTATTTTGCAACAAGTGAAACATATGAATAAAATATGCAACAACTACAACTGGGTGACCGTACCTCAAAGTCTGTGGAGTCTGCTATCTGGCGGGCGAATCGGATGAGGTGCCTGTCGACGCTATTTGAATGCGGTGATGCATGGCCCGAAGGTGAAGAACGCACGCTGCAAGACCATCTTGTCTAGGTGTCTTTCTCCTGCAGCATGCTCTGCAATGTCAATGAATGTGCCTGGGTTCCTCCTAGCAATGTCCCGCAACATGAGCGGTAAATTTGCATATGACGCTTCATAGGTCCCAAACCGACCCTCGATTGCTTTCCTCTTAGCCCTCCAAGCTTTTGCGTAGCTTATCTCGTACTAAAACCTCTCCTCGACCTGCTGCCTTATAAAGCCGGCCATAACTTGAGGGTTATCCACAATCATATCTGACAGTTTCCTCGTCACCCACGTTGAAGTTATGTTTCGGTGCTTCTGCTCGGCAACTTGCACCACACAATTGTGTTGCCGCACTATTGAGCACTTCCAATAATCCTTCCACATCCCCTTGAAAGCATGCACGAGGAAGGGACATGAGTTTTGCACACACCTAACATCGTACTCCTTTTTACTTGACTTCAGAACGATGAACTGCCTACGCAGTGACACCGCCCAGCACTTAACCGCATCCAGTACGGTCTGCTTGTCCTTGAAAGTGGCCCCCTCATTTACCTCGTTCTTGTAATATTCCCACTCAACATGGCTATCTTCAACCACTTCTAGACCTTCAAAGTTGCTGGACCTCCACTCCATAGGAACATGGCTCTCTTCGTCCGAGTTTTCATCCTCTTTCGGTGCTTCTTCCTCCTCGGCCTCCATCGCCTCCACTATACCAACCATCGTTTCACCTTCGTCAGCAGCGCCCGTCGCCTCCATCCCTACCTCCTCCTCTCCCTCTGCTTCCTCCTCCATGTGTAACCCTTCAGTGCTGCCACCCTCCCCCCAACCTTCTTCCGTGCCTCCATCCACATGCCCTCCCACTTCCTCCCATTATCCCTCTGCGGCAGGCTGAGAATTAGGATTTCGTAGCACTGAACAAGCAGCACTGACGGCCATCCGCGCTCGAATGCATATCGGAGATAATCCCTCCATGTCTTCGTTGAGTTGATCGGTATTAGCTCCCCGTAGAACCCTTGCCGGGCACGACTTACTACTGCTTGAATAACTAGCCGGAACCTCTTTGTCTTCAAATTGAACACCTTCAACAGCCATCCATAAATCCCACCATAAGACCTTTCCGACGCTCTTTTAATGCCACGTTGTATATGAGGGAAGTTTGATAAATCTACTCCAGCAAGACCAAGCATAATCTCGCCAACCCCATAATATATCTGAAAATATATTGTCTCTGCCATGTCACCTACATTGACCACAGGACACATATTTCTCTCAGTTCAACGAATGACCACAAGCAATATATTTACAAATATTTCCATCATTTTTTAAACCATTCCATAAATTATTTTATGTTAACTTAAAATTTCCTTGTACTACAACAAATCAACAAAATAATCGTTCCAACGAAACCCTAAATAGGCAAATATTCATTCTACAATCGTCACTCCTACTGGTTTCAAAACAATGCTAATCCATATGGCTACCATTATGCCTAACTTATTTGGCACCAGTCGTTTTGCACGGACGGTGTTCAAACATGCGCTACGTTCAAATATTTTCTTCCACATTCAGCACTTACAAACATTGAAAGAAATTAACGGTCAAAGTTTACGTTTGTTGACTTTATGAAAAAATTATATGCCTTACATTTCAAAACGGAGGGAGTATATCACTCGGATCAAAGACCATAATGATGGATTGTCATGGACAGCCACAGTGCATATTAAAATAAATAAACTAAGCCAATTATTTCCTTAGAGCAACTCCAATAAGTCTTCTATAATAGAGAAGCGGATATAGAGGAGTTACGGGAAAAGAAAAAAAGAAAAATTCTATAGAGTAGTGTAAATTGTGGAAGAATTTGAGAGGGATGGATATATTGGATATGGATAGTGTTTTAAAGAAGAGTTAGGAGCTCTTGGAGTTTTTTTATATAAAAAGAGCTTCTCTTACCTCCTTCTTTTTTCTTTTCTTTTTTTTTTTGATAAAAAGAGTTGCTCTCACCTACAAAGACCAAAAAAGGGGACTCCCCCGTGCGTTGTGAATCTTCTGACAAGTGGTTCAAGCCTTGAAAGAAATTTTTGCACAAACCCAAACTGCAGCTGAGCCTCGTGGTCCTCGACTCCTCGTCCTTCTACCATCATAGGCCCATTTATGCACATTGCGGTCTAGTAAAGAGCCCGGGTGATTTCAGCCCAGTTGAGAAGAGCTAGGAGAGCATATTCCATCCTCTCCACGCCAATCGCTGATTCGCTGCCACGGGAGTGGAGGAGGAGGAGCAGCAGCAGCAGCAGCAGCTCAGCGCAGCTCAGGCGGCGGCGGAGGAGACGAGAGCGCCGGCGTCTGGCGTCTGGCGTCTGCTCGCCGTCGTGGTTGTGGAAGCGAGGGAATGATGGAGCTGGAGATCCTGGGCATGAACTTCGGGTGCGTCCTCTCGGCGCTGGCGGACGCCGAGATCCCGGACAAGGCCTGCCTCCTCCCGCTCGCCTCCAAGCTCCTCGGCTACTGCATCGTCGCCGCCTCCACCACCGTCAAGCTCCCGCAGGTCCGCCTTTGTTGCCCTCGGTTTCTTGACACCTGATTAGGTTTCTTGAACCCCGATGTATACCACGCAACGCATGCCTCCAGAGATATGCTTCTCTTTTGCGGTTTTGGTGGTGGGTGTTAGGAGGATATCATGTTCTTTCCGTGGCATGGCGTGCGAGGCTGTGCATGAGCGGCTGGTGTGTTCGGTGGCCTGGCCATGGCTGTGATCTTGGCGCTGCACGGTAAAGGAACCGAGAAAATTGGCAAGCCGCCGGTGTAATGTTTTGTTTGTTTGCTGGATGGTCGTGGTCTGGTGTGATCCCTGTGGTGTTTGTGTGCAAGGCATGAATTCTTGCAATGCTCAGAGACATCAGCAATCCTCACATCTCTGCTCTTGTCCTCAAATCTAGACATCAATTATCAAGCATGATTTCTTTGCTCCCCATGCTCTGCTCTGAGATCACCGTTGGAAGATTGCAATCCTGGCCTGTCCTCCGAACAGAATGCTGTACATCCCCCACATATGCTATCCTAAAACTCTCGAGGAAACCCTCATCCTTGATGGCTTTCTGCCGGCGAACGCCTACAAGTAGACTCCAGACACTACTAAGTCTCCAAAATTTAGAGGCCTTGGAGATGAGCAATAGGAAGGGACCAGCCAGCATCTTGTGCAGGAATATAGGGTGCATCTTGTCAGCTTCTTTTGATGCTAAGATCCCATTCAAGGACTGCATACTACCTTTCTTGTCTAAGATTCTTGGCTACTGTGTTATCGCTGCATCCACTATCATCAAGCTTCCACAGGTGCCTGTGTTATCATGACTTGTGAACCTGATTCACGGTATTACATTAATTTTCTACTTTAATTCCTTTGGATATTTGCTGTATTGTGTATGACACTGTGCATGCGTGGTAGCTAACTAATTTGTTTATTTCTTATTTTTTTTCCTAATGATCATGTGCTCTAAATTGTCTGCAAAGTAGAATATGATAGTCAAGCTTCTCTTTTAGTCGTTCTACCATAATTACGAATTTGACTTGTTGCAGATATTAAAAATTTTGAAGCATGGAAGTGTTAGAGGACTTAGTGTAGCATCCTTTGATCTTGAGGTCGTTGGCTATACAATTGCTCTGGCATATTGTATTCATAAAGGACTGCCCTTTTCAGCTTATGGGGAACTAGTTTTTCTCTTGATCCAAGGTTTGTATTTGAATGGTCTATGGTAGAGAGCGTATATATGTGCCAACTTCATTTGCTTTGCTAATCTGCTTTACTTCTAATGCCTGTATATGATATGCAGCAATTATCTTGGTTGCCATCATTTACTATTACTCCCCACCGATGGGAACCAAGACATGGATGAAAGCTTTATTGTATCCTTTTTTCACATTTGTTTATTTCTAAAGCCAATTCCTAGATTTATGATAGAACTAGAATCAATTCTTAACTTAACCCTGTCATTTGTCTAGAACTCACTCTACAATATTAAGTAAAAGTTCGATATGGAATTTCAGTCTCCCTGTGTTCACCACAATTGTTTTGTGAAATCAACTCAAATTTGTTGACGTTTATTCAGTATAATAGAAAAGCTAATGTGTACACATTGGTGGGCATATTGAGGTAGCCTCTGCAACCTTGTGGTTGTGGAGAATGATTTCATAAAAGGTTTTTTTTTAAAAAAAATAACCTTCACACCATACACTCTCCCACAAAAAAGAACCTACTGAAATTTGTTGATGATTTAGTGTGTAGAGAAGATACTTTGTGCAACTTGGCAAGTGGCAACCCTAAGTGCACAGGTGGCCTGACATTCTTGTAGAGTTCCAAATGACAACTAAACAGAGCAATTGTATTTGGAATTATCTTGGTTGAATTCATTGTTAACGGGAATAGGATTTGGAATCCAATTGAACAAATAAAATTAAATTCCAAGTAGCCAAACAGGGGGTATAAGTTATCAACGTTTTTTCCCTGATTTCAATCTTTGACCTGCTTTCCCTAAATAGCGGTTTTGTAGATATTGTGGAATGGCTCCAACAGTTTTGGCTGGAAAAATTGATCCAGCTCTTTTTGAAGTCCTCTATGTAAGTAGCAGACAGTATATTATTTTGTGTGATGCTTGATATGATTGTATATGCTCGTCTTTTGATTTATTGTCTAATGTATGTTGCAGGCTTCACAGCATGCTATCTTCTTTTTTGCTAGAGTTCCACAGATATGGAAGAATTTCACGGTTTGTTTTTAATTCTGTTAAATATTTGTAGATCAAGCTTCATGTTTCTATCCTAGGTCTCTTGTATGACCAGTTGGATGTAATTAGGTGTGATTGTGACCAACATATATAAAACACTAGCATCATATATAAAACACTAGCGTCTAACATATGTCAACTTCATACGATTGCTGCAGTTTGGACACTAGAATAATTTACTCTGAGATCAACTAGTATTAGTATGTTCATGAACTTTATACATATCAGTCAGCATTTTTGTACAAACTTCATTGGTAAAAGCATGTAAGGATCGTTGAATATCCTGCATCTGCACAGCAGCTATTTAGGACAGCACTTTCGTCAAGTATTGGTGCCTAAGGCATCTCCATCAGTCCGCCCCGTTTCCTACTTTTCCCATCATTATTCATGTGCCACCTCAAAATGGGGCTGCCCAATCACTATTCACCTCCCCAATAGCTGCCCCATCACTATTCGCACTCTCTATATGTCCCATTCCTTGCCCCATCACTATTTTCTACAGTGATGGGGCATGAGAATGGGGCCAAACCCCTGGAGATGCCCAAGTGATCATTGTCTTCGTACAATCTTTTTTATTTGTGGTATTTTAGTTGTTGTTTTCTGGAACTTCCTCAGAGTCTTTGTTTTCTATCACTATTACACAGCCCTGTTTCATCTGAAGAGCTTATTTCAAATGTAAAATGTCTGATATTATACAGAATAAGGGCACTGGCGAGCTGAGTTTCCTTACCTGTTTCATGAACTTTGCTGGTTCCATTGGTAAGCTTATGTTAGCAGGCCTTTTTAAAAGAACTTTTGGATAAGTTTTATTCAGATATTGCTGTTTTATATATACCTGAATTGATGTTGTTACATTCTTATTTTTGTTAAAGTTATTTTGTCCTTAAGATAAATTAATTTGCACAGTATTTTGGTGCTAAAATTGTTTTTTCATTTCAGATCCCACTGAAATTTCTGAACTGCAAAATATCTGCTTTCGCATTTTTTTTAGTTCAAATATAATTTTCGTCTGAAAATTATAAAAAAAAAATGCTGCCACCCATGGGTCTTGAACCTACCCCCCGCCCTCAAGTTGGCCACTACACCATGCATGCTTTTGTGTTTCAGTTATTATGAACATTTCTTTTGTTCTGAAGTTTACAGCTTCAATTCAAAACCGATTCTGTGTGCTGTTTTTGCTGGGAACTACATAAAAGTTTGCTATGTATGGTTGAAAGCTTACTAATCTTTAATACTCCTTTTGCTGCAGTAAGAGTTTTTACCAGCATCCAAGAGAAGACTCCCTTAAGTGGTATCCTTTGGTTCGATTTATTGTTCATTACTATTGGACTTCAATTTACTGGTATTAGGGGTTCTCGAGATGTAGCGCGTCTGATTATCTCCATATATTGGCGGGATAGGTTGTTTAAAAACTAAATTCTTCGACTTATTGAACTCTGTTTTAAAAAATCTTGAAAAAAAAATGAAAGTTTTAAAAAAATATTAGGCACTAAGCGAAACAACTTGTTAGATTTGCTTCTACAAGCTCTCAAAATCTGCCCAAGTGTTATAGTGGATATCAGATACGTTGCGTTTTGACTTTCGAGAATAGTCTATAAGAAAACCGGGATCAATAAGTCGAAGAATTTAGTTTTCAAACATCCTATCTCGCTAACATACGGAAATAATCAGATTCGCTACAACCTTATGCTGCTTCTAACATGCCCATTATGAAGGTGGTTTATTCTTTATTCTTTATTAGCATTTAGCAATTGCTTTCTTTACCCAAGTTAAGTACATGATATCTTCATAATTTTTGTAAGTGAACCTATTGGATTATTATGCTTGCGCAAGTTGCATTTGTTTGAGATTCTCCTAGTTGAAGTTAATTTGGAAGATGTGTAGTCACCTTGCTTATGAAAGAATAGGGTACTCATAATTAGTGCCTGGACCATATATCCATTATTCATGCTGCCTTGCTGCTGTCTTTCTGACATCAGCTAAATTGTTTTATCAACTATTTGTGCACTTCCCTACTTTATGTACTGTTTTTCCATTGTTATACTTAGCCTTGACCCTTAACTCCTCAAAAGTGATAATGGGCTCTGCGATTGGCATTGTGATGAATGGAACACTCCTGGGTCAGATACTGATGTACCAAAAGCCTGCTCCAAAGAAAGAGAAGAAAGAAGATTAAGCATAGCACGAGAAACGGTAGAAGGTTCATATGGTGTTCATAATTTTGTTCCAGTGTTCTTTGCCTGTTCCTCGAAGCAAAACGCGCCGGTTTATGAACTTGCAGACTTCTGCGACGATGAAAATGACCGGCAGAATATACAGGCTCCCTAAGGATATATCTGGCTGTAAATTTGGCAGTGTCATTTTTTTAGCTATTTAACAGCATCATGACTGATGTAGTTTCTAATCATCACTAGTTTGTTATAATGGGCAAGGTTGATGTTACATATGCAAGGTGTTTATACGGGAAACATTATTTCTGTAATGTAATTCAGGTCTTGTTCTTTTGAGCGTAAAGTTGAGTTGAGTTTTATTTGAAACTATTTTTAACTATTTTTTCAGTCTTTTTACCACTTCTCAAGAACTTTTAACTTTTGCTATAGTAAAATTCAAATTTACTCAACCCTAAAAAGAACGAGGCCTCAGTTCCATGGTTGAAATTCTTTTAGGGGGTGTTGAACGAGGGATATTGCTTAAGAAACAATTGGGTATTAGGGTCATTAGTTTTATTTGAACTAAAATTATATGGATCTGTATCTAGATCCCTGGACTTAAATGATTTGAAGAATTCATGAGCAGCTTATCAATATGGATATCAAATACGAAGTTGTGTCGTCCAGTTCAGTGGTGGTTAATGGTTGGAACTGTCCTGCTAAGAGCATCTCCAAGAGTAATAGTAAAAATAGAGCCCTATATTGCATTATAGGTACTCCATAAAATGTCTTAGGTCTCAAAAAATATATCAACTCCAACAATCAGCCCTAAAACATATATATATCCATTTAATTAAATCAACATGTACATTTATTGCTCCTAAAACATAGTGAAACCAAATATAGAGCTTAACAATTGAGTTGCCATATTTAGCAACTTCTCTTAGAGCCCCAAACTTTTTTAGGGCTTTTTGTTGAGATAGGATCCATTGTTGGAGTTGATTTTTTTTTTGAAAAATCCCAAAATATAGAGATAGCAACCCATAAAAGGCTTCTCTTGGAGATGCTCTAATGCTGCTGCAGCAGCAGCAGCAACAACAATAATAAAAAAAAATCAAAGTCTGACCGTTGGGTAAGCAGTCAACCAATTTTCACAAATTTATGTAACGGAGCTGTTCAATTGGCAAAAATGAAGATAAATCTTTTTTAGAACTATGAGGATCCAATGATTTGGTAACACATCTATAACACACTCTCAAAATTAGATTAAATTTTTATTGTCTTTATGGGAATTTAAACTTAGATGGGTTTCATAACCAATCACCTTAGGACATGTTTAAGCCTTGTTCTTTTCAGCTTAGCATAGCGTTTCGTTTTACTGTAACAAAAAATTATCTTTTTAATATGATCTATTTGGTGTAATAATTTGTAATAATTTTTCTTCGTTTTTATTAGTCCTTTTAAAAATCTTAAAACTATTTTTAATTATTTTTTATAATATTTAAATCTCTTTTTAATGACTTTTAAATTTTGTTACAGTATAATAATACGCTACACTAAGCTGAAATGTAAAAGACCGTCGTACTTTTAAACACCCTTTGAACTAGATGAACAGAACTGATATCAAAAAGGTTTTAAAAAAGGTACGACATTAAACATGCTCTTATAACCTGTGCTAAGGACAGTTCCCTCTGATGTCATGTTACGTGATCCACTCTGCCCTACTTGTTCTTTCTCACCAGCAGGGCCGGCCCTGAATGCTATACGAAGTTATTACGCTGCAAAATATCTGCTTTCGCATTTTTTTTAGTTCAAATATAATTTTCGTCTGAAAATTATAGAAAAAAATGCTGCCACGACACTGTAAGCTCTCTCTTCCGGCTCAAATACTCTCTCCATCTCTCTGTAGCCACTTTAATTTTCATTTTAGCGTCTTATTTTCTCTGAAGAAGCTCAAATCGAATGGACAGAGCAGATGGTCGAACTATATATAGAATTTCTTTCTTTTTCATTACTTCCATGGTTGTGCCGCTTGTAAAATGGATTTGGAGAAGAAAAGGATGATTCCAAATGTTTGAAACATTGTCATGCTGGTCGAGAGAGTTACTTGCAGTTCAAATAGAATAGGTAGAGCAGGTGATTAAACTACAGAACTTCCTTCTTTTTCATTATTTCCATGGCCGTGCTGCTTGTAAAGTGGATTTGGAGAAGAAATGGATGGTTCCAAATGTTTGAAATATTGTGATGTGCGTACCGAAATATTGCACTTACTCTTGTGAAACATCCAAAGCGTTGGTTCACTTTCCACTAATGTTTCACTATTGAAATATCCTATTTACTTTAGTGAAACATTTCGATTGCTATTGTGAAACATCTCATCCACATCTGATTTTGAATGTTTTCAGTGCTTACTTTTTTTAATGTCAAATGCATTGATCCTCTAATTCAAATGCTCTAGTAACTTCTTTATGTATCTTTGTTTTACATGTTGCCAAAAAATGTTTTCAGTACCACATTATTGATGTTTCACATGTCAAAAACATTGTAGTGGTATATTGTTTCTGTTTCAATCGTTATTCAAAGTAGCACATTTTTTGTTCACATGTTCTGAAAAAATGTTGCACTTGAGCTTACATTTTTTTTGTTTTAATTTTTGTCAAAAGTGTTGAACTAGCACATTATTTTTTTTGTTTTACTTGTTGTCAAAAGTGTTGAACTAGCACTCAACCAAAATTTTTTAAAATACTTATATAGATAAAACAAAAAAAAAGACAAGTTTTCTCAATGGAAAAGGGAACAAGCCACAGATGAGATGACACATATGTATGAGGTACTTCAGTTGAGTTTGAAGACTTCTGCAATGGTTCAGGAAAATTTTTCTATACTACTATACTGTATAATGGAAGGGAAAACCAACCAAAAGGGTACAAACCGTACATTTATTTTGTGCCACAAACTCAACTCTAGTCTCAGGCCCTGCCAACGTAAAAGGTCCCGGCCTGGGACGTGGGCATTCGAACTGGGGCGCAACAGATAGATTGACCATTTTTGTCCGGAAAGGTTCTCCTAAAAAACTTATATTACAATGCTCATCGAGTCTTTATCACCGGATACCTCAAGCACCGTACAAGGATAAATATATGCACGGTGGCAACGAGCTTTCCGGAACCTAAGATATCCTGGCGTATGTGCACACCAGTCACCAGATACTTTACATTAGTTCAAGGGTAAGCCATGCTCCTCTGGACGTGCCATAGGGGAAACAGCCTGTGGTATTACATGGTAAAATCAAGCCTCTGAAAGCTCAGAGACGGGCCCGTAAGGTTTCCGGATGTCCACCTCTTTAGCATCTCCAAAGCAGCCTTTGGTTGATCCATCGGTACCATGTGGCCAGCATCGTGGACCTGATGCCCAAAACATCTCTAGTTAGGTTTAAAGTGAGTGCAAATCGCCCGAACACAATACGCAGCAAGCCTTTGATTTTGTAAGTATATGCAAGTATATCTGCGAATTTTTGTGATGACTGTTTGTCCCACAAAAGGTATGTTGGTAATAACAAGAACCACATTTTTGTGTGCTTATTCGAAAACTAACCTTCAAGAAACTCAACGGGCCGTAGCTTTTTAGAACACCAGCTTCCTTTCCATCAACTGTGAAGGGTTTCTCAGGTGAGGACACAAAAGCTTCCTTTCCAGACCATTCCATAGCGTTAACCCATCTTGAGTTCCCTACCCAAATCAAGAAAATATTAAGTATACACATTAGGCAAAGTAGAGTTATCTATCTTATTTTATCCTTCCAGTGTGTACAATAAACACGTCATTAGAGCAAGGTGCTTAATTCTCTCTCTCTCTCTTTTTTACATTTTCTTTGATTCAACAAGTACAGAGGCCTCAACCAGATCAATTACATTACATCTTATTTAAGCAAGAAGAAAGTCTCCTTTCCTAAAAAAAAAAAAGCAGAAAATTTTCGATTGTATTTTCACAACTTCCATACTACAGACCACATGAGGATTCATATTCTATATACATATTGAGTGCTGTTAAATTTCCTTAGCGAGTCTTTACACAAAACCAAATCACAAAACAACAAAGCGCAATTCTCAGTGTAAAGTGTGATCCATTGTGTTATAGACTGTGAAAAAAAAAAAGAGAAACTACTGCAAAGGGTTAAAAATGTTTGCTAATTTAAGAAGCAAATAACACACCTAGCCAGTTGCATATGAGATCATACTCTCCAGCATAAATCAACACTTTGATGTTGTTCTCAAGGAGTTCAGGGATTCCAACTTCAAGATTCCTCATCCAGTCTAACAGCATGGCCTCGTATACAGTTGGGCTGCATGAAACAAAATCTATGTCTCCAACTCCTAGGCTCTCTCTGACAGATTTGAGATTGAGAAACTTCTCCACGTTAGAGAAATCATAGCATAGGCTCCCCACACATGGCTTCCTGATGTCATAATACTGCAAAGATGTGATGACCACTGATTACACGGTTTAAAAATATAGGAAGAAAAAAATTATAATAGAGTTGTGTATTCCACCATACATTCTTGCTCCCAATTATCGTCCTGATGGAAGTGAATATTAAATTGCAAACAACATATGCACCAAGACAAGATATAGTGCCAGAGGTACCTGCAACGCAAGGCAGAAATTAAGGTTTGTACGGATGTGTGACATGGTACCAGGGCTAGATTTGTGTGTGTTTTTGACTTTTCGTGAAAAAAGAGATGATAACAAAAAAAAAAGATGCCAATGATTCATTACCGAACACCATCTTACCTTTTTGAGAACTTATACAGAGTAACAAGGCAAAATTAAATTAATAATTTATGAGATTTGCACACAAGTAACAAGGACATACCACAAAGCTTGATAGCAAATTCACAAGTTGGAACTATTTTATTTATCGTGTGATACTGTGATTTTGTAATCAACCCCATATCCAATGCATAATCAGTATATGCCTTGTATTGTATTGCTGGATCTGTTAGTCCATTGCCAATCGCAAATCCCTGAAATATTTTAGCAAGCTGGGTTTGCACCATGACAACAAGTTGGATAACAAAATAAAATAGATGCTTCCAAAAAGAGAAAACCAAAACCTTCAAATTGATATGAATTCCTTCGTTGTTCTTGTTGCCCTGGTGCACACGACTTGCGAAGGCAGGAATATAGTGCCCAGCATATGATTCCCCAGTTATGAAGAAATCATTTTTAGCATACTTTGGGTGCTCGGCAAAGAAGGCCTGTCAATATTACAGATTAGCATGTAAGGAACAACATTTATCAAAAAACAAAATGCAAGAGACTACATTTGCATCTTGATCTCGCTAACTTCTACATAGGCCTTGTTTGTTTCAGCTTAAATTAAATTAAATGACATGAAAATTTGTTATTTTTGTATAAACAAAATGATGTAATATTTTGTAGTCATTTTTGTGGCGTTTTAAATAGTCTTTCTTTGAGTTCTTAAAACAATTTTTCATAATTTTTTGAACTCTTTAAAACGTCTTTCAAGGAGTCACAACTTTTTGCGATTAAAGTTTTTAGCAACTTTCAACTCAAACAAACAAGGCCATAAACACATTGCCTAATTAACCTCGGAAGCACAAAAATTTGCACACTTAGTTTTGCCATTGACATAGAATTTCTGAAAGCTACTGTTTTGTACTCTGGTTCGTATCATCATTCATCAATGTCCTATTACACACTTTCTGCAAGGGCCTGGGATAATGTAACTAAGCAAAGATGTATCGATGTGCATCAAGAAACATACAAAGGATGCAGTTGGCATGCCATAACATTGAACTGAATATCGAATGGAACTGATTACCTGCAGGAAATCATACAGGTCATTGCTAACGCTGGCTTCGTTGTGACGGATGTCTCGTAAATCAGAACTGTAGCTAAACCCAGTGCCGGTGGGCTGATCGACATAGATCAGATTCGATTCCTGCAACGGTAATGATCATACCCAAACGTAAAGGTGATCAAACCATAACCAACAATCATTTAAATAAAACAGACAAAAGATCGATAATTTCGATCTAGACAAACCCAGAAAACTGTCACTGGGTAATTCAGTAGCGTCAAGTCAGTATACCTGGTCCCAACCAAAATCGTTCCAGACGAGCGACATGTTGTCTGATATGTGGAAGGGGCCATTCTCGTAGAAGAGGGCGAGCTCGCTGCTGCAGCCCGGCCCTCCCGTCAGCCAGATCACCACCGGCGCATCCTCGCGCTTCCTCGACTCGAAGAAGAAGTAGAACAGCCTGAACGGCAGGGTGCAAGAGATCAGGATCCTTGGAGGAGGGAGGAGAAGGAGCAGGACGGGGCGCGGCGGCGAGCTCACCTAGCGTAGCCGGCGTGGTGCCCGAGGGCGGCCACCGACGGGCTGCCGCCGGACGAGAGGGACGCGAGGCGGAGGGGCCTCTCGACGAGGGTGCCGGCCGGGAGGTCGCCTCCGCCGGCGGGGGAGGCGTCGTGCGGGTGGAGGTCCCAGCTTCAGCTAAGAGACCCAGCTCTGAAATATGTTCATCGCCGACTTCCACTTAAGTGAAACGGTACGCCAGGAGAGCCATGAGATCGCGATCCAACGGATAGAAATAAAAGCAGTAATCACT
>SPJY01002502.1:1321539-1358635 GCA_005191435.1 Raddia distichophylla
ATTCGATTCCTGCAACGGTAATGGTCAATACCCAAACGTAAAGGTGATCAAACCATAACCAACAATCATTTAAATAAAACAGACAAAAGATCGATAATTTCGATCTAGACAAACCCAGAAAACTGTCACTGGATTAATCAGTAGCGTCAAGTCAGTATACCTGGTCCCAACCAAAATCGTTCCAGACGAGCGACATGTTGTCTGATATGTGGAAGGGGCCATTCTCGTAGAAGAGGGCGAGCTCGCTGCTGCAGCCCGGCCCTCCCGTCAGCCAGATCACCACCGGCGCATCCTCGCGCTTCCTCGACTCGAAGAAGAAGTAGAACAGCCTGCACGGTAGGGTGCAAGAGATCAGGAACCTTGCAGGAGGGAGGAGAAGGAGCCGGGCGGGGCGGGGCGCGGCGGCGAGCTCACCTAGAGTCGTGGGTGTTGGGGAGGCGGTAGTAGCCGGCGTGGTGCCCGAGGGCGGCCACCGACGGGCCGCCGCCGGACGCGAGGGACGCGAGGCGGAGGGGCCTCTCGACGAGGGTGCCGGCCGGGAGGTCGCCTCCGCCGGTGGGGGAGGCGTCGCGCGGGTGGAGGTTGAGGGCGCGGATGAGGCCGGCGGCGGCGGAGCGGGGGAACTCCGGGGCGAGCGGCCGAGCGGAGGAGGAGGACGGGAGGCGGAGGAGGCTTCCCTGCTCCTGCGACACACCTGCGGCGGCGGCGGCGGTGGCGGCGGCGGCGGCGGCGTAGAGGAGCAGGAGCAGGACGGTCCGAGACTGACCGGTGGGCCCCATGGCGGCAGTTGAGCTGAGCTGAGCTGAATCGACGGGGTCAGTGCTTCGGAAGGGTGGGAAGATAGAAGACGGGCAGTGTATGTGTGTGGGAATGGGAACGGAGGTGGTGGGGCCGGCTGTCAGAAAAGGGTCGGATTGATTTCGTCCACGTGCTGCAGGAGTTGACCAAGATCGCTACTTTGCTAAACTTGCTTAGCCATGCGTGTGTGACATTCTTGGCGAGTTGGTCTTTTGTTTGCGGGTGCGTGGTGCGGTCGACGTACTGTATACGCAGACTAACGATTGACACAGTACCATTGGAATAGTATACATGTTTTACGTAAAACACCATGTAAAACATTTGAAACATCGTTTGAAAGACATAAACCACAACGTACATAAAATGCTAATGAAACACCATATGAGACATCTATACCGTGCTAACGATATACGGTTGATCAATATTCATGTTTGTGTACGGTTTAGCCTCGTTTAATTTTTTTTTTTTGAGAAGTAGCCTCGTTTAATTACGTTGCCTTTTCTTCTCTTATCGCTGAATAGCACCTATCATGAAGAGAATACATTCAACCGAAACTACGCGCCTACATCACTTGCTACAATAAACAATCAATGGCAATACATTGATGGACTAATTATTAACTGTATATCAATTTTAAGACATAAAATTAAGAAAAAGGATTATATATGATACAATATCCATTCTAAAATAGCAGTCGATCTCAGAGGCGGAGCTGAGGGTGGGGGTAGGTGGCCTCCAACCCCACCCGTAGAGTAGTACAAGAGATCTCATATAAGAGGTAATTTTGTTACAGCCTAATTTCTTCGTTAGGACCTAATCCAAATAGTGTTGCGAGCTCAAATTCATCTCTTTCAAACAGTGCTACAAGATCGGTGTCTTTCATCTATTAGATATAAAATTTGTACCTCCATCATGTTCTATAATATGATATAATCATATAATGGTATAACTATATTATAACTTAGAAATTTGATGTTAGTGCTCGAGTCTTAGACATTCCTTTCTTAGCCCCCTCTTTAGAATTTTCTAGCTTCGCCACTAGTTGATCTATTTGTTCTAAGTCAAAATTTTAAAACTTTATTCATAAAAAACTTTTAAACTATATTAATTGAGCACATAATAATCATATATATAGATTCGCCTCGAAAAGAAATTTGGTCTTAAAAACCATCGACGTTTAAAAGAAACCACGAGTAGCTCTGGCACGGTGGCCAATTGGCCATGTGCAGCGAGGCCGTTTTATGGCGCAAGCTCGCCAACGTCTTGTCCATCTCTCTCTCTCTTGCACGGCTAACTCGTGGTCCCATGCCCGATCTCAATGGCACCGCTGCGTTGACCTTCTCACCACATCTCTTTATTGAATGACCTGATGCAAGAGATCAGCCTCTAGGCAGTGCAGGCGTGAGGATAAATGGGAGAAATTGCAGATACAAGGCACTACTACAGGAAACGAGTATAGGGTTGACGGACAAAATACCAACGATAATTTGTGTTGGCAGCCAAATACTAAACCGACGACAAATATACTTTCTGGAGAGCTGTGTCGGCGGTCATAACACAGCCACCGACAAAGGCTGCATTGACGTCTATGTGCGTATGAAAATTTGAATTTCGGAGTCTGCCAAAAATGGTTATATCGTCGTCCGTGCTTCAGGCCGACGACACACCACTTGGCGCCTTAACAACTTAAGACGGAAGGAGTTTATGTTGGCCCCGCATGGCAGACAGAAGGATCTCTCTATCATGTGGGACCAACATGGAACCTCATTACCAAGGGTCAGAGGACTTTTTATCGGCAGTCAACTTGGAACCGCCGAGACAGGTGGACCTGTGTTGTCGGCCTAACTATGGACCGTCGACATAGGTTGACCTATGTCGGCGGCCCAAAGGAACCTGCAAATACAGAGTCCTCCCCCACTGTCAGTTGACTCTTTTCCGACCTAAAGATGGGTCGAGCAACACATTGCTAGGGGCACTTTAAGGTTTTACGGCATGCAAAACTCAAGTCATTCCACGTTCTTCAATTGCCGACGTTATATCGGTCGGCCGATCGGCCGATGATAATGTCCTGTATTGTCGGTTTTCGGTGCTCTGTCGGTGGTTTTTACTATTGGCATAGAGTCCGATTCTTGTACTCCCTCCGTCCCAAATTATAGTTCGTTTGACTTTTTTGACACCAAGTTTGATCGGCTCGTCTTATTCAAAAAATTTCGGAATTATTATTTATTTTTATTATAATTTCGTTTAGCATATAATATACTTTAAGTATGAGTTGGAATTTTTGCAAATTTTTTGAATAAGACGAGCCGGTCAAACTTAGTGTCAAAAAAGTCAAACGACCTATAATTTGGAACGGAGATTCCCTATTTCATTCCCTAAAGTAGAGGATTTCTCTCCATTCCCTTATATGTAAGGGTTCTCTCTCCTCCCCTATACAATTCTCCATATAGGGAACGCTGTTGGAGATGGGTGTAATATAGGGAGAGATTTTTTTAAAAGAGAGCCTGTATATGAGACTATAGGGGATCAAATTTAGAGATTCCTGTTGGAGAGAGCATTAGGAAATGGATAGAAAAACTCTATTTTATGGAACGGAATAGAAAATGCTGTTGGAGCACGTAGAGGAAGAATTCGTCCTCTATTTTAGGGTGGAGGGTGCATTAGGGGAGCCCGTTGGAGGTGGAGTAGCTATTGGCCAAATGGGAAGGTGCTCTCAGTGGGAGGGAAATGGGGTGAGGGGAGAGAGAAAAGGAGAAAAAAGAGATAAGAGGATGATACGTGGATTCATGGATAAATAACTTTTAAGAAAAAAGTGAAACTCCTCATACGCATCGTATGTGGCGAAACCACATCCACGTAGATAAAAAAAAATGCCATATGGAGTGCTCCGATTACAAAACCGGTCAAAACTGTGTATGGGGATTATTTACACTTCACATACTTTCTGAGGGGTCGAATACTTAGAATTCTTATATCAGGATTAAACGCACCATCATGCATAGTTTAGGTGGTAAGGAGACTTTTTTCTAATAATTATTTTTCTGTTAATCCAATTATGGAGTTACGGCCATAGTAATATGTCGACCGGCAGGGCCAGGTACGGAATAGTGGAAAAGCAAAACTGAGGTTCACCAGAGAAACCCCAGTAAATGGCACACTTCTTAGTATTAAGATATAGAAGAGAAGAATTTGAAAGGGAATATGCAAGTTATGTTAGAAAAAAGCGGTAACTAGCAAAATGATCACCATCTCTGAGAAATGTTCTACCTGCAAAACTAGTAAAAAGATCATCTCTAAAAAAAAATCATGTATCTGGTATTTCTGCGGGATACCAAACCGGAATACTTGTGACAGTTACTGCTCGTCTGCCCGTCCACATCTGCCAAATCACGGGGCTAAATCCGGTAGCTTGTCAGCTCAGGAAACACTCAATCAGTTCAGGATCACAACAAAATACCATGCCTACTTCAATTAGATCCAGTGTGCCTACAGTTTCAGCACACATAGTACTAAAAAAAAAGCAGACAGAGCCACCCGAAAATAGCATTATTCAATTTGTATGCCAACCATTACACCGCAGATCAAATCAGAGACAGGTCAAGATTCTTGCATTTTGCTATCATCGCAATGCTTACTACTTCTATACAACAATACATGGCTAGCTCAAACATGGTAAGTGAAGAAAATCTACACAATTATCGGCCCAATTTGTATACAAGGGTTTGAGTGTTATCTCGCAAGCTGACTCCCCAAGTTGCAAGGCTGGGTGGTGCATGGTTTACGACCTCACTTTAGCCAGACGTGCCCGGATCTCTTCTAGATCTTCTTCGTCGTCATCGTCAGCACCCTCTGCAACAGCTTGTCTCTGCAAAATACAAAAATGAATGTTGTTAAGTTACTTCAGTTGCGCAGCAAGATTGCTGTAGTTTACTACCAGAGTATTTGATACTTAGTAATACTCTAGTGATATTGGTAAGCAGCAAATAGAGTTAGGTGCAAAGTATAGACGACACCACCTCAAGAGCAACTTTCCAGGCAACACCTCCTTGAAAGCTATAGCCTTATGTTTTGCACAGCTGTAGAAGTAGAAGTGTAGAACCCATGGCCGATTCTCCTTTATTAGGAGATCAGGCCCTTCATTAGGCCGATCCTCTTTTATTAGAACAGGCCCTTGACTAGGACAATCAGGCCTGGCTGATACTCCTTTATTAGATTGATTAGGATTGGTTTTTTTGTACTAAACATACAAATAGCTTCTTTGTACTTACTATAGTTAGACACAGGCCTGTAGCCCTGTACTATATATTTAATACCGTTTTCTATCAATGAGAATAATCTAATTATCCCTATTCTATCTTCAACAAGTTAATGTTTATGCAATGACACGCAAACAATTGGAAAGTAGGAAGTGTGTACCTCCTCTGGAACCCTGCTCGTTGAAGCTTGCTTTATCCTCTGTGTTCTGACAGCGTCTGGTAGCTGTGATGCAGTCTCCCCTGCTACTGAGGCAAGAACCTTGTCAACCTCCTCCTCAGTTTCCTCTTCTATGTCCTCAGAGTCCAAAGCTGAATCAACAGCATCATTCACCATCTCTTCCATCACACCAGCCTACAGTTGGAACAGTAAAAGGTTCGTGGAGTTAGAGCAACAAGTCCCAATGATCAGCACGGTAACAGTTTTGTAAACACAAAGATATATCACAATATCAACATCAATTACAGATTTATGTCATTAATCGTTGCAAAAGAAATGGAAGCAGATGCCTCGTATGAAGGACTCTGTATCTTAAAACTCTAAATAAAAGTAGCAGATTACCTTTGTCATTTCTTTGCTAAATTCTTGCATCGTTCTGGCCAATTCTGGAGCTTTCATTAGATCATTAACAATTTTCATAACTTCAGCACTTTTTGACAGATGACCCACAGTTCTTGCAGTTGCTGGAATTTGGATGAGTAGAAGTTACTAGTTTGTAACAAGGAAAAAGAAGAAACAGACTGAGCAATACTTAATTCCAGATAGAGATACCAAGTCAAAATGTAAATTGGAATGAATTCATAAAAAGGTACAATCATCTCAAACGCAGGTTGAAATGTTGACGTAGACAGACCATTATGTTGTCATTTTGCAAATATTTTGGGCCCTAGATTCAACCTGTAAGTTCACTAGTACTCTAGCAAATAAAGCTTATATATAAAAAGAAGTTATCTCAAATCAAACATCATCATTATGTAATTTGTGTCAGGTGTTCCTGAGTCATTGAAAGAACTTCTAAAAACTATTTTATTATAATTTCACTTTAAATTCTGCACCATAAATTACTATTTATGAGGCTGCAAAGGTGGGTACAGATCTAAATGTCAGTGAGACATCTGGTGGCAAGTCCAAGGAACAAAACATTTCATCCTTGTTCTTTTCAACTGAAACCAGCTGAAAATTATAATCTGAAAAAGTTGCTACCCCTTAAGAGAGGTCTTGGAGTTCAAAAAACTATATAAATTTTTTATTAACTCTGAGAAAAAAATTTAAAACCCACAAGAATGACTACAAAATAGTATAATGTTTGGCTTGTACGAAAAATGATAAACTTCCAGCGGTAGCTTTTAATTTTAATTTAAGTTGTAAAGAACAAGGCCACAGTGATAAGGATGCTCTAGGTCGTACAGTCGAGTACCCGGCCGATGCCCATAACGAGAAATGGATGGGAGCGCCACCTGCTTGCGCTGCCCTATGGTGAAGATAATGGCTGTACGGAGCCACCGGCTGTTTAACCGTTGGCAACGCCTGAGTCCTGGTTTTGGGTTAGCAACAATCGTGCCTCCCCCTTTAGATTTGTTCTTTATTTATAGTGCTAATAAGATTGGCGCATGCGCCTCACATGACGATTAGGAATGATAACAATATGGAGATAACTAATTTAGGAAAGAACTGAGATAACTAAGGGATAAAGACTTCCTTCAGGCGCCGTCTTCTACTGGGCCCATCCTCTTCTTGCGCCTGATGTAAACCCGGCCACGTGCGGCCATATCACACAGCATATACCAAATTCAATTTATACTGGAAATTTGTTCTCTACTTTTAAAAAGACTAGTGGTGAGTGGTGGTTAGCACCTTAGCGGTAAGCCATCCATCTTGAACATCCATCAATCCAACAATTCGAACATCAAAAAGGGTAAATTCTATTTATCTGCATGGTTTCTTATTTTAGTGCGATGTATTTTAGGAAGTTTCAGATCAATTCATGATATATCTAATTAGAGTGAGTAGAAGCATGGGTTGACCTGTGGCAGTAGAGCCGTCAGTGTAAAAGCAAGACGAAGTTGATCACGAAAGCAGAACAAGGTGCAGAAGTATGATAAGGTAAAGTGTAAAAATTGGGTTATCGGCATAATGTTGATGACATAGTGAAAAGTATAATGATCGTAGGAAAGCAAGGTCCTATGCTAGTATGAATAGGAAAAATATGCTAGTATGAATAGGAAAAAAAATCGATGATTTCTAATATCAGCTCCGAAAGACAAGTGGGGCATACAAGAAAATTCAGTTAAGGTTAATTTCCTACAAGGAACTTGCAGGATGCGCCATTAAAGATCAGCTAATATATCCTCTCTTCCATAAGATAAAGGATATCATAGCAACTGATGGTGTAAGATGGTCAACAAACCAAAAGTTCATTAACAAAAGATCATACCAACAATTTCTCCAAGATGCATAGACACTGAGTTCAGTTGAGCCTTGTTTTCATAAAGGCGGTTAACAGCACGTCTTGATCTCACAAGTTCCTTAGCAAGAGCCTGACATGAAAAAAAAGAGAGAAACATTAACATACAATCTAATATTTAACTTATTTAGGAAGATAAGGTCAGCAGTATAAACTTGAGACATTATGTCTTATGAAACTTGAAACAGAATATGCGAAGGACTATGGCCATCAAAGAACTGGTACATGTAAATGAGAACATGAGATGAGCATTCATGAACTAATAAATTCTCTCTTCTGTGAGGTTGTGACAAAAAAGTATGGAGTAGGAACACTGCTGTACTTACAAATGAAAAGAGTGTTAGGGAACCTATGGACAGTTCCAGAGAAGTGTATAACATCCATAGTGATAAACATAAAAGTACCAAAGGTCTGGACTAATACTACACACTGAGAGATGTCATAAATATCTAGAATGAAAAATTTCAATAGTTTAACTCTTCAACTGTAAAGTCTCCAACGAGTATAATAATAAAATTTGACAACATATTTTAGTGTGTAGAGCATCAAATCATCAATATGGTACAAGCTACCATAGTTCATAAACAGAAAAGTGAAACCCACCATTTCAATATGATTCACCTTTTATCTTTGGGTTACAGATGTGTACATAACTGGTATATCGTCCATGCTTTGTTGTCTATTTACGCCTTTCAAAAAGTATCATATCAACATGACTTTCCATGGAAAGATGTTATTTTATGAAACAATGCATAGGGTTTCACAACTTCCGCCTTGATGCATGTCTAACCTGTTTGGTATATTGTCAACACAAAAATGTGTGAAAGACCCATAGCTACATCAGCAATGCCATATGAGCTACAATAATTAACAAGCAGAGGAAATGATGTAATTGCTTAAAAGAGAAGTATAGGTAAGAGACACGCTATGCACCTGTGCAAGCTGATGGACCAATAAGATTAAATGCAAGTTTAGCAACTTGAGTGCCAACCTATTCACATTCAGGAAAGCTCTTTAAAACATATGCAGGCAAAATTGTAATCCCTGGCCATTAATATGCACGGAACTATATAGGCATCTACATTGGTCATATGAAGTTTTTCTAACACATTACATATTGCTATAGGTAGTAGTGGTTAAACCTGCATATCAAAAGCCCCATCAAACTCTCCAACAGGAACAGTTTTGGGACAGAGGGGAATGGGGATCAGGGTAAACAAACAAAATGTTTGATCATTTTTAGCTGGTTATCTAATATTAATAAATCATCTATACCAATTTTTATCATTTCTTTGTAATGATAAACCCATCAAGGTACAAGAAGTAATTAGTTCAGGAAGACAATTCGACTAAAACCAGTTTAGAGAGAAAGTTCTGACAATCTAATGTACAGTCCAAACCGATATCAATCCTATATTTATCATTTTGTTTTTTTTTTATTACTTCTGTGACTGGATTCTGATTTCACACATCATTTTCCATTTGAGGGAAAGCTAACAACACAATGCACAGAAGCAAGGTAAGAAAATAGGGATAGTTTAAAATATGGTAAACTTGCTTAAGTTGCACCAAACAAAAAGATTCATTTACCCAATTTTGATAGTAAACCCACCCCAAGATGAGTGCTGTCTCTTCGGACTTCCCTAGAGCCTCATGTAGCATAGCTGAGACAGCGACAGGTTCCCCACACATATAGGGATGGAGCGACAGAAGTATGGAAATAGGATAAGGTAGCGGTGAGACGAGTCGTTTATATAGTGTCAAGTAGAAGTGCAGTGATGTATGCAACTGAGGCATCCTTACAAACAAACAATTTGAACCTTGTTCCTACACGACCTGTTCAAGTTGTACATCAAAGGCCCCATGAAATTCTCAAACAGGAAGTGTTTTGGGGAATGGGAATCAGTAATCACGGCAAACAAACGATCGCTTGTAACTAGTTATCTAATATTAATCAATCATTTTTCATTTCAAACTGTGAATTAGAAACAACGTGCATTAGCAAATATGAACTAGATTGGTAAAAACGCATCACGCAGCGCTATGAACTAACATCGAAACAAACCGTAATAAAAAAGAATGAGGTAACATTACCTTGGCGGACCCCATGTCGTTGCGCTTAGCAGCCTCCCTGATCGCTTTCTCCACATTCTTCTCCTCCCTCTGCACATCTGTGAAAACAAGAGAAGCGGAGCTAAGAACTAATCATTCCGCCCAAAAAAGTTTTTTTTTTGGTTCTTTTGCAGCAACAACGCAATAAGGGTTTGGCCCAACCCCAACCAGAAATTCAAGAAAGGGGGTGAGAGAAGACGACGAGCCTCGGATCTGGCGGTCGAGGCCGCGGCACTCGCCGCGGAGGCGGCGCTGCCACTCGCGCAGCTGCTGCTGCGGCGTCGGGCGCGGCTTCAGGAGCCCCTTCACCGTTTCCATCGGCCCCGGCCCGGAGGAATGGATCCGAACCCCGCCTCGCTCGGCTTGCCGCGGATCACGCAGAGCTTCACCGTCGGGTCACACGCTTGTGTAGACTTCCTTCGCGGAGCGAGATGGAAGAAACCGGCTGGGTGAGAGAGCCTGCGAGCGCCCGGCAAACGGCGCAGACTTCTATTTCGGCTTCCAACTTTCCAGGCAGGAGCTCCTGGAAAAAAGCCAAGTGATTGTCGAGCCTAGCGTCTACCGAATGATGGAGAGCTTCAACAGAAAGGTAGGAGAAAAGGAGATTTTTATTCGAGCCTTCAAATAAAAATTATTGTGTCCTTTCTTTTTTTAAAACCATATCCAACCATATTCCCTTTATTTCATTCCCTTCCTCATTCTTTTCTCCACATTCGTCCTCTTCATTTCCTATCATCTTCAACAGCATCTCATTCTAAAGGGAATGCAGGAAGAAATTTACGAAGAAAACAGAGAGAGAATCTCGTTCTAAAGGGAATGCAAGAAGAAATTTCTTCTGACGAGAACATAGGTCCGATTTTGTTGGAGCATCAGAATTTCTTCGCGAAGGGATTTTGACCCCTGAAGGGACTCCGTTGGAGATGGTCTTACTTTCTGCAAATTTAATTTCTTCCTTTGTTGCCTTTGTTGCATTTTGTTCTTTTGAGTTATAGTAGTAGAAAGTTTTAATTTCACTCTAATTTTAGAAGAGTCGTGGCCTAAAAAGGGAGTACGACCCAGTGGGGTGCAACCCGGGAAGGTGAGCACGCGGGTGCACGCCTGTCTCCGATGCGCGCCTGTCAAAGGGGGTCATGGGTCATTGAGATATCAAGGAGAGAGAGAAACTTCGGTTGAATATGACTTCAATGTTGAAAAATATCGAAAAAGAAATGCGACTGCACTAATCTGAGTTACATGGTATTGGACCCACATGTCAGTGATTCATTAGGTATAAGCAGGATGATTTAAATTAAACCTAACCCAACAGGTGGGACATGATGTCATATTGGCATACGTCTTAAACTTCGGCCGGCGGGGAGGCCGCGGCGGGGAATTGGATGGTGTTGGAACTACAGGGCTCCGTTTTAGGTGTTCTTGGGCTCTATGTAACTAATGCAATGAGGCGATCCTAGTGATGCACATGTCGGTGCTAGTGGTGATCTAGGGAGGTAGCGTGGCGAGAAAAAGCGGCGGCAGTCTCGGCTATACATGGAGAAGGAGGGCCTAGCGACTACGATGGATCTCACCGAGGCTTAGTTCAGGGAGGCAGCGCATGGCTGGTGGCCAGCAAGGTTGATTCCGAGCGGTGGCATGGGCACGGCAACGAGGTTCTTCGGCGACGATGACCCTCACGAGGCCAGCGTCTCTGTGAGATTGATGGTTCTCCTGGGAGTCTGATGGTGCAGACTCAGCAACGGAGGAGCTAGCGGCGACATGGAATCGGAAAAGGGGAAGTTTTCTCGAGGCCGCAGCACGGGCTCATCCTGGACAAAAGAGCGCACCTGGGTTTGATTTATCGGGAGGGAATGAAGTAGGGGTGGCAATGGGGACGCGTTCCCTGATCCCCGATGGGTAATTCCTCTATTAGGGGACGGACATGGATAGAAATTTACCCCACGGGGATGTAAACGGGGAAAAAAATCCCTCGTTGGGGATGGTGGGGATAGGGACGAGGAATTTTTTCCCCTGTGGGGACCCGGTTGGGAACCCGAAATTACTTTTACTATTAGAATGGTTAGGTCGCAAACATGTCATCTATCTCATTGTATCCATATTTTCTGATATGTAGCAACCGGACCATTGATGTATCCACTCATGCTATTTTTTTCCTTCCCGCTTAGCATGATTTTAGGATAAAAATGGTGATGGTAGCTTTTCTTTTGTGTGAAATTTTTACGGGGATGGATCCCGACGGGGCCCATTACTCAAATGGGGATGGGGACGAGGCCTATCTATATCTATTTGTGTAAGGTTAATGTATCAGTTTAAAACTGTCGACGGTTGATCTTCATCGTGAACTGCAGTTTGTATGTGTTGAACTTGAATGTTTGTAACTGCCTAAACTCATATGTGCTATGTGATCATGTTGTTGTGTGCTCAATGTCATGCCATATACATTCGTTGCTTATATTATTGTTTCTTGGCTTACACTTGCACGTGTTTGTCACATGCACCCCACGAATGCAAGGATGTAGGGGGAGCCTCCACTTTTTCAATTTTCCACATATTTAGGGGGAGCTCCACTATATTCTTGATCATTCAAAAGAAATAATCTCTGTTTCACTTTTTTTGTGAGCTTTAATTGTGTTTTCATCAATCACCAAAAAGGGGGAGATTGAAAGTGCATCTACGCCTATGTGGGTTTTGGTGATAGATGATGGACAATTAAAGAATTAATATGTTTTATGAGGTCCTGGACAGATTTAATCTTTTGAAAGGATATGGAAGGCTAATGGAGACTTTAATGTCAAAAGGATAACACAGTGTGTAGTAATTAGATTTAGATCATTTCTTCTTAATTGAGTCTAAGGACATGCCATACTATTAAGACGGATGCGACGGAAAACCACTTCTTGATGTTCTATTTTGGTAGATGAATCTTGACACATTCTATCCACTAATTAAATTTGAGGGAGTTTTGCTCAAAAACATATCGGACTATCTGATCCTTGGTCCGATTGACCCCTCTCTGCCTTGTAGTTGAAAAAATATCGGACCATCCGATATTTTCCCCGAATGTTCCGATGTGGATTATACTATCCGATGTTAGGTCCGTTCGACCCCTCTCTGTCTCCAGTTCCAAAAATATCGGACTATCCGATATTTTCCCTAGATTGTTTCGATGTATATCGGAATATTCGATGTTAGGTCCGATTGACTCATCTCTGTCTCCAGCTCCAAAAATATCGGACTATCCGATATGAATTGATTCCTCTTTAATTGATCCTTATTTGAATATTCTCAAAATCATTCCAGAAACTCAAAAATAGCCTTTGCGTCAAAATTTCGGTCACTTTCATATCGGACTATCCAATGTCTGTCAACAGCTAAGGGCTAGTTGGTGGGTGGGAGTATTTATTCCCCTCCTCCCCCACGGGCTAGGGTTGCCTTTCACACACATCTCACTCGAGCACTTATTGCAAACCCTAGCTCCTCACCTTCCCCCTTTACTCCTACTCAGATCTCATTGATTGCATCTTGTGAGAGTGAAGAAGCTTGATCGAAAGGCTTTGTGTTGATCAAGCTTCATCCTTAAGCACTTGGTTCCATCTCCAAGTTGGTATTCCGTCGAATTTGTTACTCTTGTAGTTTGAGGGCTCCTGGACGGCTAGAGTCGCCCTAGAGCCACCGGTACTTGGTGTGGTGGCCGGGGAGCGTTTGTGAAGGCCGGATTCGCCTCCAAAAGGGAAGGATCCAAAGAGTGAAACCGGGAGTGCTTGGTGCAACCTGGGAGGCAAACGGTCAAGAGGCACCCCGGCTCAAGTGTGACCGAGCCGCCTCAATGGAGACGTAGGATCCACTCAAAGATCTGATCTTCGGGAGCAATTTCTTCGAGTCTCCTTGTGATTTTGGGTTTACTTCTATTGTCTCTCTTGTTTATTGCTCTCTAACCTTATCTGGTGCAAGTGGTATCCTTGTTTTGCTAAAGGGCTTTAAACTCTAGTTTCAACCATATCGGATAGTCTGATTCCATATCAGATAGTCCGATCCATATCGGTCTATCCAATATAGCATCGGAATATCCGATATTATTTCTATTCCGCTGTGTTTTAATTTGTTAAATTTTTGTAGAGCCTATTCACCCCCTATAGGCTACATCTCGATCTTGCACGGGTCATGATAGCTGCGAAGGGACGGGGCGACATAGGAATAAGAAGTGAGGTCAGATGCTTGAGGATGGGGAACATGGGATGGGACGAGCATATTTGGCATGATGGCATGAATGGTGGGCACGGAGAGGGGGCTCGAGGTGGCGCAGGAGGACATCAATTGCATGGCAGGGCAGCATCAGCAGCTCCGGTGCCCAAGGAGGAAGAAGAAAAGGAGGAGGAGAGATAGCACACGACCGAGTGGGTCGGGTGGGTGGTAGCGAGGAGAAGAGGGGGAGAAACAGGCCAACTCAGTGAGGGGGGACGAAAAGAGATAGAGTTGGGCTGGGGTGATTGGGACTATGGGAAAATAGGGGTTGGGAAAAGAATCGTGGGTTTTTAGTTCAAGCTAATAACTTTAGGGGAAATATTTTATAAAATAAATTTTGGTAAGAATTAAAGAACTAGCTATTTTATATGTATTTTCCTTTTTTTCAAAAAAAAAGTATGCCCCCAAAATGGGATGTTATAGATCATTCGTGTGCTCTTGAGTGAGTGACGCACTATCTAATTAGCAACTTAGTACAATGAACTTTGGACTTCACTACATCGAGTACCCACCATACTAGAGGGTTATAGTGATTCAAATTGGATATTCGATGCCGATGAGATTAAGACCACAAGTAGATATGCATTTATAATTGGTGGTGGTGTTGTTTTCATGGAGGTCTTTTAAACAAACTATTGCAGTCTATGAGATTTGGGTGACCTCTAGTAAGCTCATGAAGAGACCAATGGAGTACGTCTTATATGTTTAACCTAAAGGATAGCATTTTGGTAGACATGTATCAATAACGACATTAAATGAAACTTGTTCACACTTGCAATTCAAGGCATTATCTATTGTTCAAGTTGTGGATGAGTGTAGCATGGAGCTCTAGGTGCATTTCAAGGCATAGTCCATTATCACCAAAACACTGGTTTACAAAACAATTGATTAGATCAAGCAATTCTAAATGGGACTTTGAGCTCTGCTAGGGATTGTTAGAATAATTGGGCTTTTGATCATATATTTAAGAAATAATTCTGGGAAAACCACGAATGCCCATGTATGCAAGGGTGTGTGGAAACTATTCAATATTACTAGTGGGAGGAAGGCAACATGGTATTAAATAGTGGGGTGTCGGGGATAAAATCATGGCCCATTGCCATGGTCCACTCCCTGACGGCCCAATCGAACAGCCTACAAGGGCCCAGCTCCCTGGAAGGTTCTATCTGGCCCATGTGCATCCTGCCGAACAGCTTCCTGATTGGCTCGGTGCGTAATGGCCAAGGATACCTGTTCGAGTCCGTCTCGAATAAGAGTTCTGCACGGCAACGTGAAGACCCGGACGTTGGTTTCCCGGATTGGAGTAGGAGTCGTGATCCCCAAGAATTGGAGTTTACCTTATCTACCGTAGGTTGTATTTGGCATGTACTGAGTTCGTTACGATCTCATAGTTGGCCCGGCCCGATTATCCTTCGGTAGGTCGGTTGTTCACCACTATATAAACCGAGCCCCTACGGCGTGTAGAGGGCACGACTTAGACATACGCATCGGTCGAACACCCTCATATTGTCACATATTACTCGCCGAGACTTGCTCGTCTCGTCGAGTTCCACCTTGTAATCCTCTTTGATATAAAGAAAGGCTGGACGTAGGGCTATTATCTCTCCCGAGAGGCCTGAACCAGGATAAAAACCCTTATCTCCCTGTTCGTCATTGATGGCTGTTCGTGTTGTTCGGCGTGTCTCTTATCTCCCCTTCTCAAGAACCTTAGTTGAATTGAGATCGATATCTCAACCGTCGACATGGGGTGTGCTTCTCCTTACTAGCACATATATACAAGAGAGAAAGAGAAGAACATGTGCGTGCTCTCCTCACCTTGCCTCACTCGGCCAGGCTCGGGCTGGGGCGGTGCGTGCGCATGACACCTGCGTGAGTATTCATAGAAATCGGGCCATTGTGCTTGCACAGGCGCAACATCCTTTCGCAATTTACTTACTGTTGCTCTTTGTTTTTTTTTGGAAACATGATTATGAGACATGGAAATTATGGATCCTGTCGCGACGCGTTCGGTCACCGACTTTGTATATAAACCGCACGGCGGCACGAAGAGAAATAAAATAAAAAACACTAAGGTTTTGCCTCCTCTCTGCTGCGCCGCCATCAAGGATACACGGTTTTGGTGTTCGACATGCACTAGTTTCTAGGAGAGCAGGTCTCCGGAACCCTCGTTATTGAGATCCTATAGGAGACTTTGAATAAGGTTTTTAGGAAGTGCATTGCGTGACTGCTTGTGATCTTCTTCTTTACGTTCGTGGTGATCTACTATGTCTAGTTCCTCTACATCACCGTCACGGTCTTCATCGCCTTTAACACCGAAGCAATTGGTCGTCTTGACCCTATCTCGATTGTGAATTCGAGGAGGACCGATACGTACTCTATATATGTTGTCCTAACTAGCAATTCTTTGCCGTTTCAGTGCATGAGTATATTCGAGGGACATATTATTGCTTTTGTATCTCTGTTGACAATATATTAGCTTGATGTTGTTTATTAATTTTTTGGAGTTAAAGCGTTCATAAAATATCTGTTAATTAAATTAAATCTAAAATTAATGATTTTTCCAACGCCTAAGGCTAGGCTGGTTGGCTCGCCTATGCCAGCAACCAAACGCAACACAGTCACGTAAGAATATGTTTTGTCGGGCGTACAATTTGATTATGTTTATTATACGCTCAAATCAAAATGAAAAAAATTCCATGTACCACTAAGAAATTTGAAAATTTCCTATATGCCACTATGAATCTTCTCCTCTCCCATGCCATTGTTTCATTTTTTAATATGTTGCCTTTTTCTTCAATTCAGCCTCACCGTAGAGGGTGAGACCTCCCAGTTACCTTCCCTACCTCCCCCTTCTTCCCTTGACCACGCCGCTGTGCTCTGCTGACCTTAGCACTACCGCCTCATCTAACCAACCGTCATGTTCGCCATCACTGCCGTTGACCTTGCCGACGCCTCTCTCCGGTCGTGCCGGCCCCTCGGCCGGGTTCTCCACACAGCCGCACGCCTCCTAGAGTTGTTCGTCGGCGAGCGCGCTGCCGAGCGCCATGCATGTCGCCCACTCGCTGCCACCGGCGCCCCGTCTCTGCAGTCTCTGTCTTGTCAGCAATCATCAGGGACAGGTTGATTTAGTGTTGGATATGGGCCTAATCAGTTAAAGAGGTTAAACGGCTTGTCAATCTAACGGATTTGATGGTAATAGCAATGAGGCGAGCAAAAAATTGAACTATTGACATGGGAGGGACGGAAATATTCTTGACGGCACATTGGGGATTTTCATCTTTCTAAGTGATACACGAGAAATTTCCTCGATCAAAATCAGATATGCAAAGATAGCAAGCAAGGATGACGTGCATTTACGAAAGCAAGGAATAGCACACCCGGCAACGCCCGGATTCGGACCCGGCCGATTGCCTGCTTTCCTAGTTATTCCAATCGCACGTATTATTGCTCCGGACCTTCCATGCACGGCCACTCTTTCCATGCATCCTTCCACGTAATAAATCATATTGCTTCCATACCAAATTGTGCAGTGAATTTCCTTGATCATCTGGTGGTCGCGTGCGCTATATATCCCAGGGATCTTGCGCGTGTATATATGTATCCCTGAAGCATCCATCGTTCTTGAGAAGCTAGCGATATATTCATCCATAGCCAATCGAGACCATTCGACCAAGTGGTAGTGTCGAGCATGAAGGCCATGGCGTGCTTTCAGAAGATCGCCACTGCCCTCGCTCTCGCCAGCTTCTTCTTCTGTCAGGCTTCCCAAGGTACGCATGATCAGGACTTTTTTTTTAATTGACCGATTATCACCTGCTATCGTAGATTAGTGGATATATACTTCTAAAATCTTTGATTTGAATGATTTTTAATTTTAAAAAATTTGTAAAAGGAAAAAAAAGGAAATGGGCCGCGACCGAGTCCAGCACGATTTGCATATTCCATATCTGACCCGCAAAATCCGGAGAGCAAAAGAAATAAACCTGCAAAAAGAGGCTGCGTCTGCGCAAGCACGAAGGTCCGGTTTCGGCGGACCATTCACGCAGGTGCCGTGCGCACGTGCCGCCCCGCCCAGGCGAGGCGAGCGATCGCGCGCGTGTGATTCTCTATTTCTCTCTCCCATCACATTCTCTAGTGGGAGGGAGCAAGCTCCACTATTTAAGCATGTCCTCCACTCCTCCCACTAGCAATATGGTACTAAAGAAATTTCACATGCCTCATACATACATGGGTCTTTGAGATTTTTTAGGAATTATTTAGATATTAAATGGGCCAGGCCCAATAATTCTAACATATGAATCTTCTCCTCTCCCATGCCATTGTTTCATTTTTTTCGCTCCCATGATGCAATTGCTATCAACTCCATTAGTTTGTCCTCCTTTGACCGTTTTGATGTAAAAAAGAGAGAAGAAAAAACATAGTATATAGGATCGTGCCTCCCCCAACCATCTCTCTCTCCTCCTAGAATCAATCCAAATCCAGCACCATGTGCACCGGTGGACGACGACATCGATGACTGGCAAGGCGTCCAGGAGATGGCAGCATGACTTCAGCGTCTGGGAGACGACGACCGTCCACGGCAGCACGACTACAACAAGGTACCACTGTCGCCCCGTCTCTGCAGTCTCTGTCTTGTCAGGGACAGGTTGATTTGATGTTGGATATGGGCCTAATTAGTTAAAGAGGTTAAACGGCTTGTCGATCTAACGGATTTGATGGTAATAGCACTGAGGCGAACAAAAAAATTGAACTATTGACACGGGAGGGACGAAATATTCTTGATGGCACATTGGGGATTTTCATCTTTCTCAGTGAAATACGAGAAATTTCCTCAACCAAAATCAGATATGCAAAGATAGCAAGGATGACGTGCATTTACGAAAGCAAGGAATAGCACACCCGGCAACGCCCGGATTCGGACCCGGCCGATTGCCTGCTTTCCTAGTTATTCCAATCGCACGTATTATTGCTCCGGACCTTCCATGCACGGCCACTCTTTCCATGCATCCTTCCACGTAATAAATCATATTGCTTCCATACCAAATTGTGCAGTGAATTTCCTTGATCATCTGGTGGTCGCGTGCGCTATATATCCCAGGGATCTTGCGCGTGTATATATGTATCCCTGAAGCATCCATCGTTCTTGAGAAGCTAGCGATATATTCATCCATAGCCAATCGAGACCATTCGACCAAGTGGTAGTGTCGAGCATGAAGGCCATGGCGTGCTTTCAGAAGATCGCCACTGCCCTCGCTCTCGCCAGCTTCTTCTTCTGTCAGGCTTCCCAAGGTACGCATGATCAGGACTTTTTTTTTAATTGACCGATTATCACCTGCTATCGTAGATTAGTGGATATATACTTCTAAAATCTTTGATTTGAATGATTTTTAATTTTAAAAAATTTGTAAAAGGAAAAAAAAGATATATGCTGTATAATATTTTTTGGCCGATTATCGCTGATATTTTTTCCCTGCAATTTCAATGTTTTGTTTGAAATTATTGGCTCCATGATCTATCGATCTGCCGGTAATGAAAATGAAACACCGATTATTATATGCATATGCATGCATGTAATAATCACTGATATTTTTTTTTTTTTGAAATTATCGGTTATATGATCTTTCCCCTGGTAAAAAGAATGAAACGCCGAGTATCAAATGCATGCTTCCATGAACATGAGGTATCCCTGTGTTGACATATAGATCTTGTTGGGATTAATCTTGTTGTATTAGTGTTCATGTTACCTCCTACAGATCTATCGCCCGCTAGCACAAATCAAACCGCTCCTAGAGTTCTTGTTTTGAATGACTTGTTTAGATTTGCCAAAAAAAACTGATAAAACCTAATATTGTTTGGCCCATTATGACCAATTTTTTTTTGGAATTTCTTTTTTTTGTTTGAAAATTGTCGGCTCTATGACCTACATATCCCCGGTGAAAAAAAATGAAACGCCGATTATCAAATCAAATGCACGCATGCATGTAAGACATCGCCTGTTATCATAGATCTACCATACCACCCATAGAGAAAATCAAATATTTCTAAAATTCTTTATTTTGAATCAATTTTGTTTGGATTTTAAAAAAAGTTGAGACCATCCCTAACAGTCCCTCTATACCACCCCCGTAAAGCACAATTAATTGAGACATGAATAGTGTTTTGATATTAATAGTGTTTTACAGGGCGGGTGGTTTACAAGAGTTGTTCGGGATACTCTGATAAAACCTAATATTGTTTCACCCATTGTTGCCAACATTTTTTTTGGAATCCCAATTTTTGTTTCAAATCATCAGTATCCCCCGGCAAGAAAAGAAAATGAACCGCCGATTACAAAGGCATACAGGCATGCATGTAAGGATGTAAGAATAAAAAATTTATAAGATCGACTCACGAATCAGCCTCAAGTTAACGGATCAATCCACACGTTGATCTGAAAGATCGATCATATCGCACGCCGATTCTCAATATCATGGCTTTAATTAGTTTGCAATATCTAAATTTGCTCCATCCATGCATCTCCTTGATTGCTGCTGCAGGCATCCGGGTGCAGGGGCTGGGCCATGCCGTGGCGGCGGCGCCGTCGCGGACGGCGCCGGGGCAGTGCTCGGTGGAGGCGGTGGCGGTGTACCAGTCGCCGGCGGCGGAGCCGCTGCCGTCGGGCATCCCGAGGTACCTGGTGGACATCATGAACGTGTGCGAGGGGTGCACGGTGGGCGGCGTCCACATCGCCTGCGGCGAGTTCGCCTCCACGGAGCTCGTCGACCCGGCCAAGTTCCGCCGCCTCGCCGACAACGACTGCCTCGTCAAGGCCGGCGGCGAGCTCTCGCCCAGCGAGGTCGTCTCCTTCGAGTACACCAACTCCTTCCCCTACCCGCTCCGCGTCGCCTCCGTCTCCTGCCAGTAGCACACCACAATCAAGCAAGAATGCATGCATATGCATATCCCTCACCTTGCATGTGGGTGATATAATTTGCATGTCTGATTTGCAGCGCGCCATAATAATTTTCTGAACTTTTTGATCGCTTTGAGACGTGGCTTAATTCGGAAACCCGAAACTGATAATCAGGGCTGGATTAATTCAAGAATATGCTTATGTTTGTGACACTGAGATTTTCAAGAAACGGTGTGAAAGGTCGAAGCATTCAAAAGAATAATGAAATGGTGTGGTGTTTGAGAAATTGTGTTAAAAGGTTAAATCATTGAAAAAGATTCAAATGATTAAAGAAGAAATATACAAAACAAGCCACGCTTAATTAGCTTGCGTTGCATATGAAAGTAGTATAGTTATATTTGAATTAGTGTCATGCTTTATGTCATGTATAGGATCACTGCAAGAAAACTGATGTCTAGTATACGATCACTGTTATAGGATCACTACATGAAAATTTATCATTCTACGGTCAGAGGCCTAGAACTATGGTGGACGGTAAAGAAACGACTATCGACCATCACACATAAGTTGGACAGCTCAAAAATTGATCATTGACCATAACAACAATCCAGCCATTGTGTTAAAGTCGTGAATATTAGTGTCGACGACATAGGGTGATTTCATCGACCCTATCCTACCGCAACCAATATATATATAAGATTGTCTCTCCCACATCCTAATTTCTCTCTCCCCTCTCACCCTATCCCCACATCTCTCTCCTCACATCCTTTCTTCCATGGAGCAAAACCGAGCTGCAGCACTTTCGGCACGGCGGCGGGCTTTTCCACGACACGGTGGATCTAGCGATGTGGTGGCGGGGACGGCCGGATCTGATGAAAAGGGTGGCTGGGATGGTTGGATCTGGCAACATGGGTGGCGGGGACGGCCGGATTCGAGTAAGAGGGTGAGGGATGGTCGGATATGAGGTCGTGGGCTGCAGCAGCGGCGGTCCATCTCCACGGCCCGGTGGCGTACCATCTCCATGGTGCAGTGGGCAGCTACAGCGGTCGGATCTGGCGACCTCCTGGTTGAGTTCATCTCCTCCTCCTTGTGTTTGTTGAGTATGTACGTAAATTTGTTTAAGCTTGGTTGTTTCATCTCTTGTAACATCCTCATTTCAAAATATAAAATCATGGCATATTATTTCATGTGATTTATTTATCTTATAAATGCATTATTAAAAGGAAATTAGCTTCCTTGATTTTGTTTTTTCCCCATTTGATGAAAACAGTACATGGAGCAACGGATTTTGTAGCGCACAAAAAAAATCAGCTCGTCAAAAACATTATATTGCATAAAAAACAACATAACGTTGCATAGCCCACCGCCATGTCTGGTGCAAGATAACGTTTTCTTCGCCTTCAGCTTTTGCTATCAGGAGGTAGCAGAGGCCAGCTTCAACCGCAAAATGCGACACTTTTGTAGTGAAAAAAAAATTAGGCTGTGCTTTTGTTACAAGCGAACAGCTAAAGCTGTAACCTTGCCCTCCGACATTCATACATTCATTCAGCTATATGATGTCATCGAGTTATTCAGCGACTATCAACATAGCTGACAGTTTCTGGTACAACACACAAGAAACTATCAACACGTTATGGTAGCCTTTACAATTAACAAGTTTTTTTATATGATGCCCAGGTTGAAGACTATAGCTGCTAATCTTCTGTAATCTTTTTCATGAGGCTACATTTTTTAACAAGTCAGAGTCTTATCTAATCGTAAAGCCCTTCTTCATGCCAGATGTCTACCAAAAAATCAACCATCTCCTGTGAAATCTTGCAATTCATAAGTCCACAGCACTGATGACCCATAGAAGATAAAAGCTTTTGGTTATGAGAACTTACAGATAAGGGGATTGGCTGTGGAAAGCGCTCGCTTGTTGACAAGAGATCATCATATGTTGTGCACCAACTGCGGTGTAAAACAGATAGGAATTGAGAAGCATTGTGAAACCAACCAACTAAATTTCTGTAGATCTAATTAGTTTGTTGGTAGGTAGTTCTAATCAGTTTGTTGGTAGGTAGTTCTAATCAAGGCCATTGTAAACACCATTTTCCAGTCATCTCATCGATATCCCTCAGTACAAGATGAACATTAGAAGGTTCAAGGTAACACCGTTCAACCAGGCTTGTGGCTAGGAATTTGGTTATGGAACTTCTTTTTTCAGTTTGGTGAATAATATTGTAAAACAATGCATTTATTTGCAGGTGTAATATAACAAAAATTTCCAGGATAATTATATATCGCCCATCACAGTCAATGAGTAAGCACAACAAAACCTTCAACTCCATATACTAAGTAGTAAAGAAAACTCTTGGTAATGTAAATGAAAGAGGAATTGAAACCTTATTATTGGCTCTCGTGGTGCCTCTTTGGGAACATTCCCCTGATCTCCAATCCATTGCCTTCTCATCTCAGCCCATGCTAGAGCAGCTGCAGAAGTGAATTAAATTAGTCAGTAAATACATCCCCAGTTACTAATTTCAGTTTGATTCATACAAAATAAGGGAAAGGGCATGACTTCAACTAGGCTACATGCTAACAGCACTGTGCTACTGTCCCTGACAGGAATAAAACTCTTAATATTCAGAAATGAGGAAAAACCTCTTAATATTTAGTAACTAATGGCAAAAGACGTGAACAAAGTATTTTCCTCTAAACAAGCAATGCTCTATGAAAGTAACTTGATACTACCATGCAAATTAGCCCTGCGACAGCATGCCAATTTACGTCAACATCTAGTGAATCCTATACGCACGATTCTTGCAGAACAACAAGAGAGTAAACAGCTATACTGCAACGACTTTGTTTTTAGAACAAAGCGATGATTAACTAACAACCATATCATTTGAACTCACTAAGATAAAGGTTCCAGTAGAGCAGATATTTCCATTCTAATTATTGATGTTAGCACACTGTGACTGCAGACTCATTTACCTCAACCTAACTCTGGGTTATTTTAGCATCATGTGTAAGCATCATACATAACAACTATAACTACAAGCTATTGAACTTAAAACTCAACCAACCAAATAATTCAAATCAGACCATACCCTGGTTAATAAATGAAGTGTCCTTCTCATTCTCCACAGATATCTTAGAATCGTTGGCTATTGAGTTGGGAATTGATGAGACATTTCCCTCAAGAGAGACTGATATGCTGGCATTATTCTCCATGGCTTCTAAACCTGAACATCTCCTTCTTTTCCCAATAGATGAATGTTGGGGTCTCTCTCTTATAGATGCTTTTGGTTTAGAATCAGAAGGTAACTGGGATTTGCTTAAATTACCAATGCAGCCACTGTACTGCATAAGTTAAAACATCAGAAATGCTTGAGGTGTGTATTGTTCAAATAATGGTGTTGAGAAAGGAGTGCTTCATGCATTGCAAAAAAGATATTCTATAGTTATATTTAAACTGGGAAAATATGGTTAAGATGATAATAATATTTACTTATTGCAGACAAGAGGAGAACCTACCCCATATAAGCTCGATGGTGAATTCATGCGAACAAATCAACCAAAACAGGGAAGCAACAGAACCATTCAGTAGATGATTTGACTTTTCATGAGTCAAGATTCATTGCACAACAAATCCGTTTCTGAATAAAAAAAAATGGAGAAAGTTATGAAACATTCAATTAAATAAAAGTGTTCATACAGAGAAAGTATGGACCCACCAGGCATCATAATGGAGATGACAAAACAATGCAAATGGGGATTGCACAATGAAATAACATAGTTCCAACTCCATGGGAAAAATGTAAAGCAGCCCATGCAGAATAATATATATTTCCCGCAAGGTGGCTGAACAATTCACCTGACAAACTAACCTCTGTATCAGTGCTAGGTGCTAGTCAGGCACACCATTCTGCAGACCAAAGCCTAGTGCCTAATCGCCTCCTACGTTGGATAAATCGGTTAAACAATCAAGGCTCAAGGGTGTCACCTAGGACATACGCAGGCTAGGAAACGACCTTTTAGAAATTAGAACACTGCCACTATGTTCAAAAAATAGCCCTGAACACGCATGCAATGCCTACCAAAGTCGCTGACATAAATACCAACTTGACATGTCAAAATTTACATCCACAAAACATTGTCATACGCTTTTACTGAGATGATTATTTCAATACCAAAGTATTTTTCAATGTTTTAGAACATAACAATGCAATATTTGTTTCGCGTAACCAAAATGCAGGCAGTATCACACGTATCACTTTGTATGTCATTTTAAGAGCATCTCCAACAATAAGCCCTAAAACTTGAGCCCTATATTTGAATATAGGGACTCCCTAAGACTTTTTTTTTCTACAAATACACGTTGGCTCTAACAACAAGTTCTAAAACTTGAGCCCCATATTTAATAGGGAAAATTCAATATATGCCACTGTAAAATGGCCAGATCTGAGATATGCCATTACTTAACCGGAAATCTGCTACATGCCATTATAAAGTGTCATTTCTCTAAAATATGCCATTATAAAAGTGTCATTTCTCTAAAATATGCCATTATGACATTAACATCTAATCTTTCCTTAATCCTTCTCCTTCCTCCCTAATCTTTCTCCTTCCTCCTTAATCCTCCCTCACCTTCTCCCCGGCGTGGCCACCGCCACCTTCCCCCTTGCTTCCCTGCCTCGACAACGGGAGGCGGCAGTGGCGCGGCTTATCGGCGGTCGGATGATGATAGAGCGCAGCGGGAGGCAGCGGCTGGACGACGGCGCAACGCTGCGGTGATGGGAGGCAGCAAGGACAGCGACGGAAGTGGCGGCGCGCCCGCCGGAGGTGTGGAAGAAGGCCAAAAGGGGGAAAAAGGAAAAAAAGTGAAAAAAAGGTTGGGAAAATGCGAAAAATGTCGATTGAGAATAAAATTTGTTGTCTCGGTGTTATGGTGTTATTTTAGAAGATGGAGACGAATTGAGTGTCATTTTATTTTGTGCCAGCGAATTCGATGTCATTTGAGCAATTTTTCCGAGGAGAGACGAACAAATCCAACCGACTTTGTGATGTTTTAGCCAGCAACCTGCAGTGCCAGATACGAATAGCATAAACTGGGAAAGGATAACATGCCAGCTATTAATTATAGGCCCGATACGATACGAATAGCATAATTGGGAAAGGAGAGCATGCCAGCTATATCAATTGCAGGTCAGATATGATACGAATAGCATAATTGGGAAAGGAGTACATGCTAGTTATCAATTACAGGCCCGACAAGGCTTAATGGGGGAGTGAATCCTGCCTTCACCAACAACAACAACAACAAAAAATCCCAACCCTTCAATTTTTGTCAAGAAGATTTCGTTCTCGCTGTGGTTTGGCAATACATTCTCCATGGTCAAATTGGCCTATAACTGCATTACCCGGTCCCCAATCTAGCACTTTTCTCCCTCAACCCCCAGCCATTCAGGCGGGCGGACGCAGCGCGCCGGCTCTGGGCTCGCAGCCGGCAGCGGCAGAGACGGATGAAGGAAGGAGCCGGGGCCAGGGCGCTCACCAGGGGAAGCGGCAGAGGAGGGAGACGGGGTCGGGGAGGGAGCAGGCGAGGCGAGGCGAGGCGACTCCGTACGCGCGCCGGTAAAGACGGCGAAGGGAGATCTGGATCGGTGCAACCAGGACGACGAGGCCGGCCGCAGCCCACGCTCCACCAATATAAATATGAAGGTAGTCAGGTAGTAGGTAGGCTCGACCGCTCGCCCGGTCAAGTATTGAAATATTATAATCATTTAATACATAGAAGACACTGAAAATTGAACTGTTGATTTAATGAAAAAAAAACAAACGCTTGTTGTAGACAATGTCAACTTTTACTGATGTGCCTATGACATTGTATCGTTCAAACATTTGATTTTATCTATTAAAACATAATAGTTTTGTCGACAATGAAACGTGAAGTTATCAAAAAAACAAACCAGCTATTGGACATTTCAATAACAGTTACAACATGTTAAGAAAACTCATTAAACACGACAAAAAATTGATGGAACATTTTCAAACATAGTCAACCGGTGATAGAACATGCTAAAGAAACCATTGGAATATGTCATAAAAGAAACCGTTAAATCCCGCCAAACCAAATGGTGAATTTTGTCTTTATATAGCCCCTAATTGCTTTGATGCCCATTCCGCCTTACCGTTTGGCAAAAAATATAAATCTCACAAATTGAATGGACGTGATTTATATCCCGTTAGGACGAGCATATATTATTTTATTTTAATAAAAAGATATTATTTATCTATTTCCAAAAATAAAATATTAAATATTAAAAAATCAATCTTGCCTGCCCGACGGAACAAGACCAAATGGCTCGATTAGGTGAACGGTGCAGACTACTTTCTTGGGCGAGGCCTGGCTCGTCAAGCCAAATTCAACGTGGGCTGGGAGCACAGGAGGGGAAGGCGCGTCCGTGGCCCGCACAACGTAGAGCCTGACCCACTGATCCCACTTCCAGAATTTGGTGGTGAATAATGATGGTTAGTTCAATTAAGAATGAGCTAAGTGCTGTCATCACTTGCTCCGAATGTAATGAAACCTCTATTATAAATTTATAAATGCTTTGTGTGCCTTTGTCTAAAAAAATGATGATTCCGATCGATGATTCCTAACATTGTGCATGAGTCGTCGCCTCACCTCGCACCCGCCACCGTCACCACCATTTCCCCGGCTCACCCCCAGGCGGCGGCCGGGTGGACCGCATCAGCACCCTTCCTAACGACGTGCTCCTCTAGGTCCCCGAGTCCTCCATCCGCCAAATCAATCAGGACGAGATTGAATCAGCCCATCTAATATACTCTTAATGTCAGCGATGATTAAGTAAAAAAAGTTAAATAAAAATAGTTAACTGCATTGTTATAACTATGGGTTTTTTACATCCATGCCATTATAGAGTTGCTTATATTCGGAACTGCCATTACTTAGTGCCTATTCTTAAAAGTGCCATTTTCTCAGCAATCAAACCTCAGCGCTGCCATTTTGGGCCCGAAAAACACATTTCCAAAGCAATACCGGACCGAATACGATGGACATAGGATTAATACGGTCTGGCCCGCATGTGAGATACGCCGGCACACGTTATAGGCGTACGCAGTGCGACCACACCCGCTTGCTCGCCTCACTCCCGCCTCTCTCAACCCCTTCGCGCGCGCTCTAGGGTTCTTGGGGGCGATTAGGGTTCTTCGATGCGGTCTTGATTCCGGCGAGGAAGCGAGATGGCGGAGGGCGCTGGCGACGGCGACGACGCAGATGCTCGATTGGCTTTGGTGGGAAGTCCTGCTAACCTCTCCCCGCGACGCGAGTAAGTGTTCTCTGTGCTTGATCTGGGCAACGGGATTGTGCAATGGGGAAAAGGATGCTGAAGTGAAGTTTGAAGTTTGCGATTTGACCTTGCTTTTGTCCTGATTTTATTTGATTTAGGTTGCAATATACGATAGAGTTGTGTGTGGAGGGTTATCTCAGCAGAGATGAGGTTTGTAGGAGGTATAGTAAGGCTCGGGTAATTACATGGGTAGTGCGTAATGTTGATGACCTCACTATCGCAAAAGCACATGAAGAGTTGGCAAAACACATCACATACGGACTAAAACAGCGGCCTACTCTGTGGTTCTATGATAAGAACTGTGGAGAAGATGCTGTTGTCATTGAGTACAGTCAACTCTGTAGTTTTATTGATATGTATTGGGATGAGTTGAGGCCGAAACTCATGGTTGGTTTGAATGAGGAGCCAATTTCAACTATCCCTGGGCCATCAAACCCTGCTGCTTTCAGAGTATATATCCCTGGTACATCTGAAGCACCCCCCTCAGTTGATCCATTTGAGCATAGTCATGAGGAGTATGTGGGTGTGAATGATGAGCAGATGTATATGGGCAGTCAGCAAATTCCAGATGAACACATTGCAGAAGAATGCTATGCAAGTGATGCTGGCACTGTCCCAAGTTCAGATGACATAGAGGAAGCAGAGGTGGATGATGCAGACCCAGCAGAGCTGGTATTGGGCCAAGATCCTGACAAACCTGACATAAGGAAATCAGCTAAATTCCTTGACATGCCTGCATTTAGAAAAGCCATTAGACATTATGCTATTCTGAATGAATTTGTCATTAAGATTTATAAGTCAGACACAAAAAGGTTCATTAGTTTGTGTGAGCACAATACATGCCCATGGCGTATCCATGCTTCTGTTGTGCAGGATGGGGTGACCATAATGCTATGGCCCTTTCTTTAAATCTTTATTTTGAAATGTTATAAGTGAAGTGTTGGCTAACATGCATTCCTTTGCATTGGACTTTTGTTCTTTGATGGTGCAGATAAAAACATTCAATCCTATGCACAATTGCCCAACTACAAAAATGGTGGGCACAAGGATGGCAAGCCAAGGATGGGTGGCTGACAGGCTTAAGGGATGGCTGGGCAGAGATCCTTCAAGAATACCAAATGATGCAATACAAAAGCTTGAAGACCAGTACAAGACAAAGCTTGACTACCAGAAAACATGGAGAGGTATGCAAACTGCTCTTGAACAAATTCATGGCAAGTATGAAGAGTCTTTCCAATTGCTTGCTAACTGGAAGCATGAGGTATTAGAGAAGTGTCCTGGATCCATTGTAGTGATAGATTTCAAGACTGTTGGTGGTAAGAAGTATTTTCATAAGTTTTTTGTTGCATTGGAATCCTGCATAGATGGTTTCTTAACTGGTTGTAGACCTTATATTGGAGTTGATGCAACCTTTTTAAATGGAAAGTACAAGGGTCACTTAGCATCAGCCACAGCTGTAGATGGGCACAATTGGCTGTTTTATATGGCATTTGGTGTGTTTGATATTGAAACTGAGGCAAACTAGACCTGGTTTTTCACAAACTTGCACACAGCAGTGGGTACTCCACCTGGGCTAGTTTTTAGCAGTGATGCATGCAAGGGGTTGGCTAGAGCTGTTAAAAAGATTTACCCACAGTCTGAACACAGGGAGTGCATGAGGCATTTATATAGTAACTTCATGAAGAAATTTCATGGCTCAGTATACACAGACAACCTATATCCAGCTGCTAGGTCATACACTGAAACCAGGTTCAAATGGCACATGGAACAGATATTCACACACTCCCCTGAGGCATTTGAATATTTTCAGAAACACCATACTGGCAGACCAGGTACTGTCACTTTTGTAAATATTTGGCTTCCATGGCCAATGCTTTATGCCTAAAACTATGTGGGTATGGCTTGCATGTCAATGCCAGTTCATGGGTCAGCTGCTATGCAAATGTAGCTGCTATGCTTGTATGCCTGAACATTGCTAGCAACAATTGCATCTATGTCAGTATTATGCTTCTATGTTTCTCTGCGAATGTAATTAGTACAAAACCACATATGCAAAATGTCATAAGCACAGATCACAAAACTTTGTATGCCTGAACATTGCTGGCGACAATTACATTTACTTTCCTATAGACATAACCACAGATCACAAAAGATGCAAATTGTCACTGACATAACCACATATGACAAGAATGGATAAAAATCAGTACCATTGCATAGCTTGCATTGTACATGAATACATAACTTGAGCATACATACATAGCTTGCTTAAAGCATTCATTACATAACTAAGATTCAGCACCTACTACCTAATTCTGATAATTCCTCAACAAGATGGCTGCCAAGAACACAATGCATCCAAACAGGACATACAGACAGAAAGTGAAAAGCTTCTCAATCTTAGCTATCTTCTTCCCTAACTCCTCCACATCATCCTTCAACATGACCAAAGTGGCTAGCACCTCATCCACACCCGTGTTAGCTTCCTCAGTGTACTGCTTAACAGATGTTTCCTGCATCAATCATTCAACATAGCTCTCATATTCGGCCGCCCACATGAAGAACTTGCATGTCCCCAGACCCTAGCAAATGAAAAGAACAAGTCATTTCCCCACGAAAACCAAACAGATCGAAATCACCAACGCAAAGTCAATTAACTCACCCGCACATTTTTGTTGCACTTGTAGAAGATTTTGCCAAAAGATTGAGGACTCTTGCTCCGCAGCTTGATCACAGGAATCTTACACTGTGGGCATGACACGAGGGGGGATCAAATCCACCAGTTCTCAATGCAGACCAGCTAGATTCCATCCCGCTGCGCTCTTGATCTCCTTCCGCACGGCCGCGATTCTGGAACCAAGGCCGCATCAAAGAACCCTAATCGCCCCCAAGAACTCTAGAGCGCGCGTGAAGGGGGCTGAGAGAGGCGGGAGCGAGGCGAGCGAGCGGGTGCGGTCGCACCGCGTATGCCTATAACGTGTGCCGGCGTATCTGACATGCGGGCCCGACCGTATTAATCCTATGTCCGTCGTATTCGATCCGGTATTGCTTCGGAAATGTGTTTTTCGGGCCCAAAATGGCAGCGCTGAGGTTTGATTGCTGAGAAATGGCACTTTGAAGAATAGGCACTAAGTAATGACAGTTCCGAATATAAGCAACTCTATAATGGCATGGATGTTAAAAACCCTTATACTATTAGAGGCACATTTATCAGTTTGCAATCTCTTAACATAATTCTTTTTCCTATAAAACCAAATGGACACATACGTGCAACTATATTATCCATTACCTCACGCATGAATCTGTATGTGAATTTACTAGGTTCATTAAAATTAATGCTAATAAAAAGTATTATTAACTTGAGATATATGTAATTTTGGTTTTATTGTATTGCTCCTCATCGCTACCATTCAGATTCATCTATCATTGTCTGATTTAATGCTCAGGTGATCAGTTCTAGTGTAAAATCCCCTGTTTAGGACATGAGAGATCAACACCGTGAGCACCCTTCAGCTTCTTTCCCCAAACCCATCCATGCCATCAGCGGCCGGAGGTGGCACACGCATCAGTAGGAGGAGCAGGTCGCACATCGCTGCATCTTTGGAGATTTGGGAGCACTTAGATACAAAACGCATAGCCGGAGTTTTCCCAAATCCTAACTCCCAAATCCAGGTTCATGTACACTTGGATTTCCTCTCAAATCTAGCATTTCAGGTATCCTCGGCATCCATATTTGGATATATTTTGACATCAAACCTGCATCCTTTGCATTCTTGGACTCAAATCAAATTTGGACATACACGTTCTTTTCCTTAACAATATGTCATCTCTCACCAGGGATTCACAAAGTCCAACTAAGAAATCATTGGATCGAAGACCAAATAGCTGCATTTCGCCATCGTTGTTAGCTGCATGCTGCCGCCGCCGCTGCATATGCACGGCTGCCGTGTATGCTCCTAGCTAATGCCGTTGCAAACAAATGCGGCTACTGCTGCTGCGTGTGAGCTTAGAGGAGAGGAAAGGAAGAAGAGACAGGATAAAGTTAGAAGCAAATGCTGCTGGATAGTAGGATAAAAGGGAAAGAGAGTAGGTCGTGAGCACTACTGAGGAATTGAGGTTATGTTCTTCCGAGCTGATCTGAACGGCTGAAATGACTGCATTTCGAGAGCTTCTCGAGGTAGTCTCGAGATTCGGATCCATTTCGTTTAACTTCCTTTTAAAGTGTTAGGACCCACCTCCAAAACAGCGAAAAAACGGACTCAAAAACTCAAAACATATGTCTTTTTAAAACGTAGACAAGTTGTTAAGTTAAAAAGAACATGGCCTAACTTATATATAAACACTTACACATAAATAATCCATGTAACAAATAAGAACACTTTGGTTGATCTCACCGGATAAGCAACTTCACTTATAAAATTTTATACCGCATCAAGGTGAACAAGGGTAGTAATGCATCATATTTCTAGTGTATCTATAATTAGTAGTAGTTAAATAATAATATCATCGTGGTTTCAGGCAACACGTTAAATTAAGCGGAGGTTTATGCTCAAGAAAGTGAAGAGCCAGCTAAGTTTTGTTACTCAATTTAAGTCAAGTTGTTATTTAATCATATCGGTTCATGTATTTTAACTATAAAATTTATTTTATTGATATTACAATCTGTAGTATTTGCAAACAAAATATATCCTATAAATAAATCTGAGTTGTGGAAATAAGGAGAGGTGGGTTCCATCTAGGATGATGGAATCACTTTGTGTTACTAGAGTGATGGCGGTGCCATGAACTTTGAGTTAGTAGTGTGATGGTTGCGCCATGCACTGTATATAATATAAGGTAAAAATCTATAACTGTACATAATATAAGGTAAAAATCTATAGCTGTATATAATACCTAGGGGGTTGACCTACCTAGGGTAGGTCGGCCAGCCCACTCTCGGTGCATCTCGTCCTCCCGTTTCGTGATGCTCTTTGGATGTACAAGATTGTTTCTCCAAGGCGGTTGCGGTAGTTGTAGTTGTAGCGGGTAAAAGCGACTTTAATTGATGACATGTTGGCCCTTTGATCCTCCTTGATGCTTTGCTGGCCTTCGGATCAAACCGACTCATGCAAACGGTATAGATTGCTTCTTGGTGTGCTTATGGATCGCTGGAAGAAAGCACAGCCGATTTGACGAGTCGGCCGACCGGCTATTTTCTCCAGTTTTGCTCTAAATTCCCCCAAACTGTTCTTGAAAACATAAACTCACTAAAACTTGTGAAACTTTATTAGTTTAAACCAAATTTAGACAATAAACTTTTATTCCCCCCATTTTACCGAAATGTTGGTGTAATGAATTAGACTAACTACCACCAACAATACTTCACTACCTTAGGGACTAAGAGTTCCCAGGAGGAGCATAAGGACCCTGATGGTTACTATTAATACGAGTGTAGCGAGTAGATAACATATCTTTAGGCTACGACAAAATAACGGGCACTTCGGTTATCCAGTAACTTGTTTACTATATTGTACGCTTCTGGTAGTGTACTTGGCGTGTATTTTAGAAGAAGTATTAATAATATTCAGTTAACTTTGTACTAAACACTGCCAGCCTGTATGGTCGTATTTTGTAATAGTAAATGTCAACCTCTAGTTATTGTTCTGCTTAACACTCGGACATGATGTATAATCCAAGTATCATCCCTCTTGGTTGATTTTGGGTTAATACAATTATATCAACATAGTTATTATGAGTTAAATAGCCTTGCAAAACTATTAGCTTATACTGAATATTCGGGTCATCATAGCTGGTATCAGAGCAATGGTTACAAGTGCTACGCATAGAAACCGAGGTTGAGCAAATATAAGTTGTAAACTTTATTACAGTTCATTTAATATATTTGCATAACATCTATTAGTTTTAGCATATTATTACTTAAATTTTATTAACATGTCGAGGAATTGATTAGAGTATATTATTGCAGGATGTCACGCAGTACGATGCCATCTGAAATGGTGCATGAGACTCATAACTCAATATTATGTCAATTAATGCATACAAAGGGAGCAGTTGTGACAAAATATTTTCACGATATCAGATGGGCTATAACTAGAGTATGGGTAATAATTAGAGGTATCCTAAGTAACTTGGCGTACTAGAGTGAGCACCTGGTGCTGTACTATTCTAGGGACATCAACATGTATATGCGGAATGCCGCTAGAGAATCCATCCTAGTCATAGTTGACCAATTTACGGAGTTTTTAAGAAATACAGCACTTAGAAACTTTCATGTTTACACACCAGGTTTCAAGAATAGGACTAGGTATTTAGGGTCTAGTGATTCTAATACTGGGGAAATCTACACATCTGCTTCAAGTGAAGTGATGTGTGGCTCTTTTGTTATGGCTGACACTTTTTAAACTAGTCGTAGAAATGCGCTTAAAGGTAGGACGGAAGCTCAACAGTATAATACTTAGTAATATAACACTTTTCTAGAGCGTACAATTTTAAATTTAATCTCAGAAGGAAATTCCACACTTAATATCGATCCAATCCCTAGTGATACGGAGCCACTGAACCTCCTCCACCATCACAACCTGTTGCACTAGTTATCTAGTTTATCCTTCATATCTAAAAGGATATCCTCATCGACACACTCGATACTATCATTAACTCAACCAACAAATGTCATCATCTAGCCATCCTATTTATAGATCCACTAGGTCTGTGCTAGCGGCCAAGGATTTGGTTTAGGCCAATTTTGCATCCTTTTAGGAGAAGCTAGAGAAGACTTGGATATAACGAAGATGAGTCAAGACGAGAAAACACTCATGAATAAGTCAATGTTGCTAACGGAAGTTAACCATATGTAATCAATATAATAGGAATCATATCCATGTATTTAGGGTATTGTTGTATAATTATTCGTATATTGTATTGCGTTGTATTACAGTTTGAAGTATGTTCAAAGCTACTATACAGTAGAATGCTTATTGTATCGCTTTATCTATCTAAAACCTACATAGTTGCTAACTCGAAAACTAGTCTTACCTTTTATGATCTAAAACCTACATGGTTGCTACCTCGATACGATTCAATATACATGCAATGAGTCAATGAATGCTTCTGGTATTGTATATAGGAAGGTTTAATTCTGTGGGAGTTGGGTTATTCATATTGAAAATTTTAAAATATACCAAAACCATGCATTAGCTTCGGTTTTTTCGAATATAGTGATTCAATTAATAGATGCAATGGATTTTTTTTACCACTCTAATTGTAAGTATTCAGTGAGAAAAGGAGCCAATTCTAGTGTCAAAGCAATGTATTAATAGATGAGTAGTCCCGTGCTCTAGGATTATAATGGTGATCTGATGATTAATGTGAAGGAAGATGTCTCTTCATGGATGGATGTGGAGATGAAGATGTAGATGATGATGCCGAACCAGGGAGCTCTCTACCCGCCTTATATAATGGGGGGCAGGGTTACAAGGTAGAATCCTGGTCGGTTACGAGGTAGGATTCCTCTCTCTCTTCTCTAGCCAGATACTTAGTTATCCGGAATTACAATTGTATCTTGCCTATTAATTAAGGATAGACTTCTATCTTTATGTCTTTCCTTGCCAGGCAAGTCTTCTAGAGTCCGAGTGGTACCCGTCCTCATCCACCCGACTTGATCCATCCCCTATCGGGTGGTCTTTTATGCCCTCCGTGTGGGTACTCGAGGTCTATGTTATCCACAGTCTGCTCCTCTTTACCGCACATTGGATGAGTCATGCTTCATACCGAGTGCTTGTAGATTGTTGATGTTTCTTTCCGACTGGCTTCTGCCTGTTATCTACAAGGAGATTTTGATGGACTCATAAAAATCTTTAGAGTTGTTAGTGATACCCAGCCCGGGATTGCTAGAGTTCTGGCGGTCGGCCCTTTATAAGACGCATCACTTTGATTTTGATGAAGTGGTACCTGTACTCGTCTTGCGATGTACAGCTGGCGATCAAACATTGGGCGTACCATTGGTTTTGGCTGAAGAGCCGAGTGGTACCTGCGCCCGATCGGAGTGGGATACAGCTGGTGGCCCCAGAGAGTATACCGTGGTTTTGGCTGAAGAGCCGAGTGGTACCTGTACCCGATCGAAGTGGGATACAACAGGTGGCCCCAAAGGGCGTACCATATTTTTAACATCTGGTACATGTACTCGTAAAGTAAAGCTATTGGCCCAACATGGAGCATACCATCTGGATTGGGTTTGGCCCAATGATACATGTATCTAACTGGTGCAACACACAGCTAGTGTCCCAACATGGGGCATATGATTGTTGTCAGCCAGACTGTATTGTACCCGCCGGAGTGGGATACAGCTGGCGGCCCCACCACAGGGCGTAACTTAAGGATAGAGTTTGGCCTTATGGTATCCATACCCGGGTTGTGATGTACTGCGTTGGCCCCAATTGGAGCGTACCATCAAAACTCAATCCCGACATCACTGGTATTTGATCTTGACATGCAGTGACCAACTAGTGACTCAACATTAGGGATGGCAATCGGGCGGGTATCTCCGGGTACACATCTATCATACCTGAACCCGAAACCTGAAATCATCACCCATACCCGAACCCGAAAACACTCACGGGTACAAACCGGCGCCCATACCCGAACCCGACGGGTACCCATACCCGACGGGTAACCCGAAACCCGAAAAGTGGAGAGAGAGAGGGCAGGAGAGGAAGAGAGAGGTTGGCTGGACGGGAGAGGGAGAGAACGAGAGGCGGCGGCTCGGCGGTGGCGGCTTTGGAGGGGCGGCGCGACGCCGGCATGGTGGAGGCGAGGAGCGGCGCGGCGCGGCGCGGCGCCGACGGGGTGGAGGCGGGGGGCGGCGCGGCACTGCGGGGTGGAGGCGGAGACGGGGCGGCGGCGGGGCGGTGCATCGCCGGCGTGGTTGAGGCGAGGGGCGGCGGATCTGGAGGGGCGGCGTCAGGGACTGGGGGCGGCGGATCTGAAGGGGCA